>WAAG01093444.1:0-14129 GCA_013390105.1 Tichodroma muraria
TTTGCAACAGCTCCTCAGGCTGACTGACCTCAGCAAGACCATCAGAATCACTAAATTGTGGAAGGGACCTTAAAGCTCATCCCATTCCACTGCCTGCCACAGGCAGGGACACCTTCCACTAGCCCAGGTTGCTCCAAGCCCATCCAACCTGGCCGTGGACACTTCCAGGGATCCAGAGGCAGCCACAGCTTCTCTGGACACCCTGTGCCAGGGCCTCACCACCCTCACAGGGAAAAATTTCTTCCTGATATTTAATCTAAACCTGTCTTCCTTCATCCTAAGGCCATTCCCCTTGTCTATCACTACATCCTTGTGAGAAATCCCTCTCCCTTAGGCCATAAGCGGCATGTACAGAGCACCCCAAGTAAGTGTTCCAGGGGCTCTCGGGGGCACACGAGCACTCCGGTCTCTTTACCGGGCTTGTTCTCAGCGCCTTCCCCGGGAACCCCCGACTCCCCCGCGACCGGGCTCAGCCAGGACCGGCCCTCACCATCCGCACTCGCCGGGGAGCTTGGAGACCTTCCGCTCCGGGTCCACGGCGACGCTGGCGGCCGCACCTGCAGCGGGAGGGAGAGAGAGAGGGAGGGAGAGAGAGAGGGAGAGAGAGAGGGAGGGAGGGATGGCGGCAGTGACCGCGGGGACGCGCCGGGGTGGCAGGGCTGGCACTCACTGCGCAGCAGGATGCAGCCGCTCTCCTCGTCATTGAACACCCAGCTCGAGGTGTCGCCCACGGGCCGCCTGCAGCCGGCGCACAGGAACACCATGGGCATGGGGGCCTCGCCCTGCCGCCACTCTCGCTGCTGCTGCTGCTGCTGCTCGGCCCGGCCGCCGCCCGGCTCCAGCAGCGACAGCGAGTACTCCAGCTCCGGGCACAGCGCCACAGCATCCCGCCCGCCCGCAGAGGGATCGGCGGCGGCCCCCGACATCGCCTTCGAATCGCCCGCCGAGGAAGCGGCAGTGACGCCGGACACCGACCGGGACCGCCCCGCCCGCTGAGGCCCGCCCCGGAACCGCCCCCTGAGGCCCGCCCCGGAATCGCTCCGGGAACGCCCGCCCGCTGAGGGTCGCCCCGTAACCGCTCCGGGTCAGCCCCGGAACCGCTCCGGGTCAGCCCCGGGACCGCCCGCCCCCTGAGGGCCGCCCCGGAACCGCTCCGGGACCGCCCGCCCGCTGAGGGTCGCCCCGGAGTCGTCCTCGCACCGCCCGTGGCGCGTTTGGGCCTCATAAGGCCACGGAACCAGAGCAAAGGATGCTGTTATTCCAGTACGTCCTTTTTATATGAAGCGTTTTATCAAGTCACACCTAAGTCAGAGAACCTCTTGTCCTAGAAGGACCCACGAGGGCCATCCAGTCCAACTGCTGGCCCTGCACAGACACCCCAACAATCCCACCCTGGGCATCCCTGGAGCGGTGTCCAAAGGCTTCTGGAGCTCTGGCAGCCTGGGGCCGTGCTCATTCCCTTGGGAGCCTGGGCAGTGCCCAGCAGCCTCTAGGGGAAGAACGTTTCTCTGGTATCCAATATAAACCCCTCCAGACACAGCTCCAGCCCTTCCCTGGGTCCTGTCCCTGTCCCAGGGAGCAGAGACCGGAGACACCTCTCGGGAGGAGCTGCAGCCTCCGGTGAGCTCTGACCTCATCTCCAGACTGAATAGGCCAAGTGCCCTCAGCTGCTCCTGGTGTGGCCCCTCCAGACCCCAACCCTTCCAGCCAGATACCTTCAGGAATGTTTTTCAGCCCAGCTGTGCTCAGGAGCTCCCAGGAACAGTGTGCTGCTCTGACAGAAGGGTTTGTGACCCAGCTGGCACTTGTCCACCCTGACCCTAGGTTATGGGACACCCATCTCAGTTTAAAACATGCTGAGGAATAATATGAGTGTCCGGCAAGAAGCGAAGATTGCATTTTCAGGGCTGCTCTTACATCTCTGCCATACATTAATATTCATTGCCACTAGACATTTTCAGTCCCAAGGCAGTCCTTGAGCTGCGGGACCCCAGAGTGGTTGGCACAGGCATCAGTTGTGCAATTCTGTTTCCGAGGGCGCTGAAGTACAATGAAGCAAAGTAGTGGGTCGGAGTTCTGAGCTGGCTTAAAAGGCACTACTGACATGGCCAACAGAACAAACTCCTCTGAGTATTTCTGGTCTTATGAATACTACTGGGATTACATAGATCCAATTCCAGTAGATGGAAGCAAGTTGAAGGTTAATAAATGTAAGTATTGTACAGCAGTAGGTGCTAATCTAGCACAGGAATAATGTTGCATAGCTTGTCTCACTGACCTGGTTTTGTTTCCTTGCAATAGAGTCCATGCCAGTGCATGGTTTGTGTGAATGGGTGTCTGCCTTCAGGCTGGCTAATTACTAACATACACTCTGGGCTTTATCTTACAGTATTTGAAGCTATAAGGCTGCTGACACTAATTCTTGTTTACAAGGACAGATTTTTTTTTTGAGTCATTTGCTAAGGGGAAATTTGATAACTTGCCAGTCTGTAGTGTGGGGTCCTATTTACCTGTGTGCTACTGTCACCAAAGTTCACTGAAAGAGCAGAGGTTTTCATAAAAATACTCTGTTTTCATCTTGGGACAAGGCTGACATTGCAACTTGTAAAATTCAGACTTTTAGCAAAGGAAATGTATGTTTTCACTAGCCAGGAACAATGAGCTGCAAACATATTCTTTTACCTTTCCTCCTTTGATTTAGGACAAAAATGAACTAATAAAGTAATAATATCCATTATTGTGAAGATGCTTTGCTGCAGTGGAAAATGATTCTGCTGGGCTTTGCAGCTTATTTTCAAAGGATATGAAGTAGCGTTCGCCGAACTCACCTTGCAATAGCTCGTTCCATTCCACACTGGCTTTGCACAGTGAAACAACAATGTCTTTTTATGGCTACTTGTAGTGGCAAATAATTTTGGTTTTTCTAATGTAACTGCGCTGTTTAAGTTTTGCAAAGATAAAATGACAAGCTGCATCACAGTGAATTAACTGATGGTGTGGTGGATGGACTGACAAAGACCAAGGGAGAGCAGGTAGGGTGTATTGCAGTCACTTATATTGCAGGCAGTGCTTCCCCTTGATTTCTGTCAAGCCTCTGCCTGTGGTTAATTCAGTTAATTAACTTCAGTTAATTAACAAAGTTATGGGCTTTACTCATTGCTGTTTAGTTTACTGAAGATGCAACTGTTCAGATGTCGTTTCAGAGACTAAAATTGTTTTTCCCCAGGTTATTACAGTGAAATTATTATATATTCTAGGAAAATGTGATGGCCTTTCAGAATATCTTCATGTCTCTCTCACTAACAGTGTAAGAAACTGCCTTTCTGATGGTAAAGGTTGAATTAGCCTGTGTTAGGAGCTGCTTCTCCTTCACTTGCTTGGACAGCAGTAGGAAAAAGGAGCAGAAATTTACACTGCACCACCTCTAGAAAAGCTTTTCTGTGCATTCGGATCAGCCGAGGGTTTATTGCCTCCAAACTTAGAGCACCACACCTTAAAGAAAGTGCTGTGAATATCCACATCCTTCCCTACAGAAAATCTTGCTCTCTAATGCTGTAGAGCAACATTTGGTGCTGCTGGGACCAGGGAAGTTATGAGCAGCTCCTCTGATTCTGTTAAAGTCAGGGCAGATTATTACCTCCAAATTCCACCAGGGAAGCCTTAGGTCCGGGAAACCTTAGCTAAGTTAGATGTAAGTCTCTGGCATGTGGCTGGTGTAGCAATACCCAAAAATCAAGAATAAACCTTACCCTGTTTTCTCCTTAATAACATTTTTCTACCATTTGGATCACCTGGTGCACAACTGAAGTGGCATTTGTGAATAAACACTTCCCTTCCTGGCAATTGATACGGTATTTCTCTTTCTTCAGCTGCCTGTTTTCTTGAAATTTGTAGAAACTGTGCTTCTGAGACAAGACACTCACCTTCTGTGAAATTTAATTTAAATTTGTTGACAGTTTAGTGGAGGAAATTATCCCATATGTGCTTATGACTGATCTCATCAGCCTTATTTCCATTAAAAAGCAGGGTAAACTGATCTTGTATTGACTTTTTTGTCCCACTTGTTCTCTCACCCTAAAGAAGTAGAGAAGTCTGCCACCTTTCAGGTGTTTTTATATTCTAAGGAGATGGAAATATACATTTTTCCATGTCAGCAGCCTAGGAGGAATAGAGACTGCATCCTCTTGGTACTATCATTCTTCCTTCTCCAAATACCAGTGGGAGAACAGTGGGTTACAAGTTCTAATGAAAACACCAAGGGAAACAGTTCCACAGCTGCTTAGGTTTTTAACTTGTTTTGAGTAAAAGCACCAGTCAAGTAATGAATATATTTTGCAGGTTTTCCTGTCTTTGCATAACATTTACATTCTTATACCTGGAGGAGCCACTGCTGGGATTATTGGCTTCATGTGCTCAGGGCCATTGCTGGTGCAGCCCAAGGGAATTGTACAGTTGCCATAACCCTGGAATGGGATTGCAGTTCCCTAATTCAGTTTTGCCTGCTAGGGCTTTTTTTTATTTTTTCAGTGTGAAACAGAGACCTGAATCTCTGCACTTCTTTTCTTCTGTTATGTGGCTGGTCCCTGAAACTCTGTGAGACTGAATTTGTCTCATGAAAATTAATCTAAATTCAGAAAAAGAGCCACGGTCTTGCTTTCTATTTGTAATGTTGTGCACCTCTCTCCGTTTTGTACAAAAATAATGAAAAATCTTAATTGGCCCATGAACTAATAGGCTATTTTTAGGCTATACATGCACACACACATGCACAAAAGGTGATCAGAAAATTTAGCAAAAGGAAAGCTTTTTATAGTTTGGTAAAATATGAGAATATCTTATTCCAGTTAAAAAAAAAAAAAAAAATACTGGTTGCAGAATTTAAACCCAGGGAATTTTGGTTCAAGCTCCACCTGAGCCCTGGAGCCTAGCTTTATTTAGCTTCAGTGAATTCCATGAAATGTATTCAAACTGGTTTTAAAAGACGAAGCCAAAATAGCCCTGATAGGGAATTCTATAAATTCAAACTCTTAATTTCTGTCCCAGGGGCGTGGAACACTTCAAAACTTTGGGCTTTTCAAAATGTCCCTGGGTAAAGGAAGAATAAAATAAGCTGCCCCTCCCCACTGATATTTCTCAGTAGCCCAGCCAAAACTCAGGTTTCTGATAAGGGTACAGCTGGGCCAGCTCTAGTTTTGAGTTTAAATGGAGCTGGGATAATTCCCTTAATCCCTTTGTGGCTTTGATACCAACACATACTGAACTTTTTCACAAAGAAACACTCAATCAAACATACTGGACCTGTTTCAAGGAACACAATGTTTTCTGTACTTTCAGAGGAAAGATTTATTTTATTTTGGTCAATATTTGTCTCTGGAGTCAGTGACCCTTCTTTTTCCACCTCATCTAAAGTGAGTCACCGGCTGAGAATCCAGGGCAGAGCACCCAAACTTCCCAAGACCACCATCACCACAGTGATCCCCGGAAGAAGCATTTTTGAAACAGTGGCCAGATGTGCTCTGGGGGCGGGAGCGGATTCCTCGCCTCCCTCAGTGAGTCCAAGGCTCAGGCAATAATTGGCACAGACAGCACCGTAGCCTTCATGAAAGAGCAGCTCCCTTTGCTCCACCAGCCACCTCACGCTCCCACTAAACCAACTGGGAACGCACTTTGGCACTGGGAATCCTCTTGGTCCTTAAATAAAGCATTTGCTCCTGGCAGAGCAGGCAGCATCTTGCACTATTTTATGGTGGTTGCAGGGGCACTGCAGCTGAACAGGGCAAGGGGCACATTCTCTTCCACTGCACTGATGTGCTTGCTGGGAGGGAAACAGGCACTTTGCAACAAACTTCCCTTGCTATTTTCTTGGTATAAAATGCTTTCAAGGCGGGAATTCCCTTCCTGAGGGCCTCTCCTTAAAGATCCTGCAGGATTAGGCAGTAACCACTCAGGCTTCCTGCACTGTGGCTGTGTAAAAGGAACCATATTCAAATATCTGCACAATTCTAGTCACCAGAACACTCTCTGGAGGCTTTTCCCAACCCCTCCCTCACCCCTGTTACCATACACTGTTAGGAGGCTCCCGAGACCTTTAAGAAATTGGCATTTAGATTCCTCTCTCTAAAGGAAGAACACGACTGAATCAAATGGCACACCTTTACTAGAGATGATAAATCATCTTGCTGTGTTTTACTTTTGCCATGCAAAATGCATGTGACAGAATTACTGTGCTGTGTCCACAGACTCCATCGTCATTGCCTTTTGGGTCGGCCTTGCTGTGTTTGTGATGTTTCTTTTCCTTATTTTACTGTGTATGTCCTGCTCTGGATCAACGCCAGCAAAGTAAGTATGACCAGAGATAAAGTAAGTAGATACTGGTGGGAAAAAATAACCTGCAGGAAACATTCACTGTCTCGAGTGATCCAGTAATGACACACAACGTTTAATAGATGCACAGAGGTGATACTTTTTCTGTCAGTATTTGGTTGGAGTGTCTCTTGACCCACTGCTCCTCCTAATGCATTTGCCCACTGCTCCTTCTTATCTGATCAGGACGAAGAAAATTCAGCACAGCAGGCTGGGCAGAGATTCAGGTTTAAGTCACAACAAGCAGAGGGAAACAGCAGTGAAAAGGAGCACTAATATTCTCATTTATTGGCACCCTAGGGCCTCTGGCATGTTCACAAAAGGTAACAAAAACAACAAGAAAAGGCAGTTTACCCAAATAAGCCACAAAGCAGTAGGCAGACTAACAACACAACAGACATGGAAATGGCCATGAAATTGCAGGTTAACAGAGGCATGTTACCAAAAATTTGCTGTTCCTAAAAAACTGGCCGAAGAACTCTGTGTACATGAAAATCTCAGAGTGTTTGATAGACTTAAACAAAGTATTGATTTTTAAAGTTTTTTTCACTTTTTCATCATGATAGTGAGCAAAATACTTGGCTTAAAAATACACATATTCATCCCTCATGTATTCAATTTTGGCCACCAAAGGAGCCATTGTGAATAAGGCAAGTCTAGAAATGTTTTCTGGAGTGCCCAGAAATCATTAATGAAAAACAGCATCGGATGAGATTTGTTTAGGCTTTGAAAGCATCCTATCCTTATCATTTTTCTAGGCTTGAAACATGCTGTAAGAAACCAATTTTAAGCCTAAAGAAACTATTAAACCCAGTCACACACAAAACTTGTCCTTTTTGGTTGAGTTCTGTTTGTTTTTTAAGCCCCACTTCAATTCCACTTCTCCCAATTCCAGCACCAAAACCCAGTGAAGTGCCTGATAGAAGCCACTGGTGTAAACCTGCACCCCCCTGCCCTGTCATCCTCTCCGCTGTGTCACCCACCCACCCACTGCCCTTGGCATGACAATCATCCGGTATCTGTGTGGAAGCCTCATGTCTCTTTTCTTATGATAATCCTGATACACTCACCCAAAAAATGCACGCTCACGTCACCGGTCAAGGCTGGAGAACTTTTACCTTCGTCGTTTTTGTGCTCATCCATCTCTGTCAAGCCCAGGGACGTGCAGGACCCCGTGTGCTCTCCCAGCTTGCCCACGTCCTGGTGAGGGGAGGCAGCTTCTCGGGGCAATCTGTTCCATGGCCTCTCCACCCTCACAGCCAAGAATTCCTTCCCAATATCCCATCTCTCCCTGCCCTCTAGCAGTGGAAGCCATTTCCCCTGTCCTGTCCCACCATCCCTTGTCCACAGTCCCTCTCCAGCTCTCCTGGAGCCCCTTTAGGCCCTGCAAGAGGCTCTGAGGTCTCCCTGGAGCCTTCTCCTCTCCAGGTGAACACCCCAAGCTCTCCCAGCCTCCCGGAACTGAGGGGCTCTACCCTTCAGAGCATCTCCTTGGCCTCCTCTGCACTCATTCCAACAGCTCCACATATTTCTTGTGATGGACCCCAGGACTGGGGCAGCTCTGCAGGTGGGGTCTCATCTGAGCAGAGGAGAGGGGCAGAATCCCCCCTGCCCTGACAGAATCCCCACACACACCTCTTTTGATGCAGTGTTGATGCAATTTTGGCTACGCATGACACCCATCTCTTCCCCCACTGTGTAACACCAAGGGTTAACTCTCTTGGCAAGGGCACACGACCCTCCACAGCAGAGTCCCTTGTTCTTACCAGCACATCTGCACAGAAACAAGTCACTGTCAAAGTGTCTTCCGAAAGGCCTATGCAACAGCTCTGTTTACTTGTGCCACAGTTTAATCCTCAGACACTGAGAGGTCCTGGACCTGAATCCATGATCTGATTGCACCACACACTTCTCTACAATACCGAATGATTTGGTGCCAATTTTGATGGGTGAGTTTGGGAGAGGGGGGAAGGCTGATGCCTGTACAAGCCCTGCAGTGAGGTGTCCATGTCCCAGTCCCTTTTGTTTGCACTGCACTATCCCACAGAAATAAGACAAAAGGCTTGGAGCGTGGGACCAATGATTTCAAACCCGTTCGCCTGCCAAGGCAGCTGATGATCACACTGCTGGGATGCAGAGCACTAACATTTGCTTCAATAATGTGGATTAACATCCAAAATGATACAGAAAAATAAGGGTTTGTGGCTGGAGATGGTTCCTGACCAAGGCTGGAACTTCACACAGTGGAAAGAGGACAGGGTGAGCTCCTTGCAGGTGTCCCATGCATTTCACCGGAGGCTGTGCATTCCTGATAGCTATGCACAGCACAAATCTTCTGGCTATCACCTTCCTACCAGACGGTGTAATGTTGGAGAGAAACCCACGCTGGATGCCCAGGGAGTTGGAAGATCTGCGTGTCTCATCCCTCATCCGTGTTTCTTGCTCTCAGAGAGGCTCAATCCAGGGCCCTGGGGCTTCTTGCTGGCTCCAGACAGATCTCTTGCAGTAAGAAACTCCATTGAGTATTTGGATGTGGTGCATGACCACCCTCATAGCAAATCACAAATGTGCAGCCGCCTTTATCCTTCAAATGACACTTCCCTCAAAAAATGACATCAGACATTGTCACTGTACTTGTCTTTGTCCAAACCCACACAGTCTGGAATTAGCTTCCCTGTCCTTTGAAAGATGTTTTCAGTTATATCTTATCTCAGATTTAGTTCTGTGATTTTGCCTGGGCCAAGGTCAGTCACAGCACTGCCTAAGAGTGACCGGGCTTGACCAGGTCGGTCTCTTTGGGTACTGGGACACTGGAACTCTTCCAGCCTCCTCCAACCTCTGTGCTCTTCCAGCGGTGCTTAACAATTAACAGAGCTGGCCAGAGTTCTCCTCAGACAGTCCTCAGGTCTCTGGGATGCAAGTTCTTCAGCTGATTTTAAAATATGAATAGCTAGCTGGTGGTATTTAGCTACTCGATAGACTGGAAAGAAAACATCCTGTTTTGGTAAGAATTTTTTGCTTCTGTCAAACAAAGAAAGATGCCTTGACTACACCTGCAGCATAGCAAAAAAAATGCCAAACTTGTCTACCCGTGCTGGGCCCGCTGCTGAGACTTTGGGGGTTTGTTTCTGCTTTTTGAATTACTCAGCTCAGCTCGGCTCGGCCGAACTCGATTCGGCTGAACTCGGCTAGAATCGGCGCAGCTCGGTTCGGCTGAACTCGGCTCGGTTCGGCTGAACTCGGCTAGAATCGGCGCAGCTCGGTTCGGCTGAACTCGGCTCGGTTCGGCTGAACTCGGCTAGAATCGGCGCAGCTCGGTTCGGCTGAACTCGGCTCGGTTCGGCTGAACTCGGCTAGAATCGNCGTTCCCCGCCGCTCGGCTCGGCTCCCTGAGGGCGGCGCGGCCGGGCCGAGGCGCGGCGCGGGAAGCGGGGCCGCCTCACGTTAAACACGCCGAGCTCGCTGTTTTCCTGCTGCCGCGTCCCGCGGGCAGCCCGGCCATCGCACTGTCAGGAAAATTAATCCACAAATACCAGAGGTTTAGGTCCAAAAAGGAGACAGAGGAGTCCTTTTACTTTATTCGAATAAAGGGAGAGGCCATGGGCGTTTCCCATGTGGTCTCTCAAATTTTTGGAGAGCCTCCTTTTTATCCCGATTTCCCGGCCGCATTTCCCTCTCTCTTCCCCATTGCCTGAGGCACTTGAGAGGTACAGACTTCCCGAATCGCCTGATACAGACCCACCACACCTTCCAGTGTGCATTTCCCCCCCGCCCCTTCTTTTTCTTTGTTTCTCTTCTTTTTCTCTAAATCCGGGAATTTAGCACGGCCTTGGGTGAGCAACAGTCTGTGTCAATTAGTGGAACTCCTCTGGAATTTATGGTTTCAGTCATTACTTCTTTCACCTATCAGTATCTGGGTTTATCTGCCAGCAGTCCCGCAGCTTGTTTGTAAAGACACCTCCTTCTCGTTCCTTTCAGCACGGCTACGAACGGGAGCGCAGGGTCGGGCAGGAGTTCATTAGGCAGTGACTGCACTCGCGCTAATTAATGGGCACGAGAGCACGCAGGGCAGCTCCTGGGACGGAGCGGAGCGCTTGCCACCGGAATGTGTTGGAACCACTGTGCGATCCCAGCGGTTTGAAGTTTTGGGAATGCTGTGGGACATCTTCAAGGTGTCAGTAATGTTTTTTAAAAGAAAGCCACCAAGGAGTGGTGGAAGAAAACAATAAATAATATTGCCTGCCTACTGTCAGTGTCTTTGCCTTTTGTGATGTTTGCCAGCTCCAAGGGGGTAAATTAACTTCACGTGGAGCTTTTGCTGCTGTTCTTGTTCGTGTGCTGGAAGTCAGCAGAGTCCTTGTCACTTTACACATCAGGAATACAAGTTCAGCAGAATTTCAGTTCGGCTGAGGTCGTCTACGTTCGACTGGGTTCGGCCGACCTCATAATAAAGTTCGGCCGAGGTTATAAGTCTCGGCTGATCTCGCCTTGATTCGGCTGACCTCAGCTTGGTTCGGCTGAGCTCGTACGGTTCGGCTGAACGTGTTCTGTTCCATTAAACTCCGCTAAACTCAGCTCGGTTCGGCTTTTCAGCTAAACTCTTCTCGGTTCGGCAAATCTCGGCCAGATTCGGCTATTATCGGCTGAACTCGGCTATTATCGGCTACAGTCGGCTACTGGTTGGTAGTTGGCTCTTCGACAGAGCTCGGCTGCGTTCGGCGCAGTTCGGCTAGGTTCGGCTAAACTCGGAGGCTCTCGCTGCGTTTGGCGCAGCTCGGCTCGATTCGGCTGAACTCGACTCCGCTCGGCTCCCTGAGGGCGGCGCGGCCGGGCCGCGGGGCCGCCTCACGTCAGACACGCCGAGCTCGGTGTTTCGTGCCGCGGGGCCGCCTCACGTCAAACACGCCGAGCTCGGTGTTTCGGGCCGCGGGGCCGCCTCACGTCAAACACGCCGAGCTCGGTGCTTCCCGCTGCCGCGTCCCGCGGGCGGCCCCGCCATCGCACGGACACGAACGGGAGCGCGGGGCCGGGCAGGAGCTCATTAGGCAGTGACTGCACTCGCGCTAATTAATGGGCACGAGAGCACGGGGCTGGGTTCGGCTGACCTGAGCGAGATTTGGCTGAACTCTGATGGATTCGGCTCACGGAGTCCGTGATGTCAGCCCCTAGGAATTTTACATGACACAAAACGCAGCCCCTAAAGGGCTTGCGGGTTTTTAAAGAAATGTAACTTTTAACGGAAGTCTTAATACAGAGCCGATGGCTCCTTTAGGACAAGAATATTTACATGTGGAAGCAATTCCCTCATTTGCATCTCATTTTGATTTAACCTCTCCAAAAATTCAAGACACATCACAAGGAATGTGCAGATCTGGTTTTTCCCTGTATAGTATTTGTACAAAGGACCTGGGCATGGCACGAAGTTGTGAGTCAATTGAATAAATCCTGGATCATATTTCAAAGGTTCTCCTTCTGGCACTGCACGTTTGCAGATCTGGCCTGGCACATTCAACTGAACTGATGGCCACGTTCAAGAACAATTGATCAGATTTCAGAGAGAATTCCCAATAAAACACATGTATAACCAGTGAAGTACAAAATCCCTTGGGGTTTAGTTCCATCTCTCACCTGTTCCAAGTGGAGGGAAGAAGGGCTTTTGTCACACATCACAGCAGCAGGGATGCATCAGGGCTTTTTTAGTTAAAAAAAAGGGTAATAAAAATAAACCAGGTCTGATATAAATGTCTTTAAAAGCCATTAAAGCTTTTTAAACTCAAGAAGAACATCAGTGTTCCTGAGTTCAGTCTTCTATTTGTACTGGTTTTGGTATCATGAAAGCAACCAGGTTCTTCAAGAAATAGTAAATCATCATCATGACCAAACCTCTGGCTCCTCATTATTTGCACTTACACCCCATTGTAGGAAGCTCTGCAGCCTTTTTTTCCCAATTGATATTGGAGAGAGGATGGATATTAATGGCACATGCACAAAAGTCCTTCTGCTTCTTCAAAAAGTTAAAAATGCCTGTAATAAAAATTATGTAAGTAATACTGNTCTTCTATTTGCACACAAAAATACCAAGCCAAGCTGTTTACCTCCAGGACTGTGTTTTAAAATAATTCCCTAACTCTTTTCCTAGATGGAAAATCTGGAGTGGCTTTGCCCATGCAAATCCTACTCACAAGAGGGAACAAACCAGTTTCCTGTCAAATAAAACAGCGAAATCTGACCTGTCAGGTGCTATCCTTGACCGTCATTAGGGATCAGCATCCAGGCCCATGTGGACTTGTTTTTTGTAGATTATTTTCCCTCTTGGAATTATATATTTTTAAATGCCTTTTGTTCCCTTTTGAAAGGGAAGTTTCTTGGAGGGAGTGTGAGTGTTGTAGCGTCAGAAAACCTCACGGTGTGACCGTGCTCTGTGCTGCCCACCCCGGCCCCCATCCCACCAAAGACACAGCTTCTGCTTTGGGAAGCCATGAGCCTGGGTGGATATGGGAAAACTCGTTTACTGGAACACAAAAGCTGTGGAATTTCCTAGTTCCTCCCAGCACTGCCTCGTAACAGGAATGGCAAGAACAAGACAAGCCCCCTGCCCTGTCCGCATCCTCTCCCGCCGCTGCTGACAGGCACAGGGATTTCACCGGCTTGCGGAACGTGCTGGACGGGCCCTGCTGCTCCATGAGCTGGAGCATGATGGAGCTGAGCACCCCGAGCTCCCTGGAGAGCCCAGCTGAGGCGCCGCTGGCCTGGCAGAGCCGGCAGTAAAGCCTGAAGAGGTTGTTCCTCAGGGACTCATCCCTGAGCAGCTCCCGCGGGGCCGCCAGGTGTGGCGGGATGCGGTTCCGCAGCCACCTCAGCGCCGGGGACACGTCNCGCCAGGTGTGGCGGGATGCGGTTCCGCAGCCACCTCAGCGCCGGGGACACGTCCTGCTCCCTGAGGAGGCTCCGCCCGGCCAGGCACCTCACCAGGTACCTGGCGACGACGCGAGCGGACGCACAGGTGACGGCCCTTGTTCACAGCCCCGGCTCCACCGGCTCCGAGGGCCTCCCCTCCCTGAGGGGAGGGTGGTGCTGGGAAAACGGGGCCCCAAGTGGGCAAGTACGGAATTCAGGCGTCCTCTGCATTTTTCCAGCTCAGACGCTTCCACGTCTGCAGCAGTGCCATCTCTTCCACCTCGTTCTTTTCCCAAGAGTGACGAGACACACGAGAGGAAGCTTGAGGTTTGCTCTTGTCCTTAATATTTTCTGTAAGAAGAAAATCACCGCCACAACAAACACCAGATACTCCAAAAGATTTTCCTGGCACAAAATTGTGCAAGTAAGATGCCCTCCTGTGTTGATTCAGTTGTTACAATATAATTGTTACAAAGCTGGTAGGCACCACCCTCATTTAGAAGCCTCTTGGTGCCCATCCTGTTCCAAGGGGCTCCAGGAGCTCCCAGAGACTCCAGGCTGGAACCCTGTTCCAAACTGGATCAGCCAGCCTGGAGATGAGAGAAGCTCCTGAAGAAGCCTGGAGCCACACAGCTTAGTTACAGGCATCACTCCAAAAACTCCATGTCTTTCTGAAGAGTTTGAAAGGGCGAGAAAAACTTCAGAAAAGCTAAAGCTTTTACAGCATCCCTTCAATACAGGATACTTTCTTAACTGATACAGAATGTTTAAACAAACCTACAGAAGCTTTAATGTGCACCAAATTCGGTTGCTGCTGCAGGAAACCAGTGTTGTTTTAAGACCTCTCACTCCCAAGTTCCTTGCACTTT
>WAAG01093448.1:10840-21162 GCA_013390105.1 Tichodroma muraria
GTCCCAATCGGCAGTAAAACCTTCTTTGTACAATTGCATAATTTTGTCACCATGAAAGTTTGCTGCTTTGGCTGAATTCAGAACTAAAATTGAGCTTTAATGACCAACATTTTCTCTCTCATGTATAGACAAGGTACCTGCAATCATCTGAAATAACTTCTTGTAGATTAAAGGTGTTATAGTAGTGGCTAAAATATTATGACATGAGACAGGCAAGAAAGCTTAGACTCTAAAAAGATTTATTTGAGAAAGCACAGGCGAAATAAGTGTTATCATTTCTTACATGTGCTGAACCAAGGGAGTTTTAGTTAGAACCTTGCTCAGAATGACACTTAATGTTGTAAGCTAAAATTTGTGCCAGAACGGGGATGTGCAACCAGTACTCTCAAGGTCTCCTTTTGACATTTATACCTCAAGGATAACCTTTGTTTTATTCTATACTGTGCTAGAAGGATTTTATTTAATGGAAGTGAAACCTTAGTCTCCTGTTAAGGCTTGGGGCAGCTGCTGCAGTTGCACATTACGGAAAAGAAGAGCAGTAGGATTTTTTCATCTGTACAAGGAAGTACACACATTTTCCTTTGAATCCCAGAAATGCAGTACAGACTCCTCACGTGTGAGGAAAAAATTGTGGTTTCAGATAAAGATGTTTTAATAAATAAGGTAACAAAACTCAAGTGATACAAAGGCATCGTTCACCACCTTCCACAAGTAGGCCAATGTCCAGCCACTCTCAATGAAATGGTTACTTTAAAAAGATTAGCGCCTATTTTTCTGCTCTGAAGATGAAAAATAGAGATTATCACCTACAAGGTCTGCCACCTTCCTTGGTTTTTGGGGGGTTTAAATATGTTTTATTGTTATTGTTTTCCTCTGCCCCTCTAATCCTTCTCCAAAGGACTTACATAAATAAAATAAAATCTGACCTTATAAATTTCTTATTCAGTGTTACAGATCATGAGGTTTAAGCTATTCAGATAATGTCAGCAGCTGTTCTTAATATTTATTTCATCCAGTGTGGACTGACCCTGAACTGAATGTTTGTCACTAGGAAATAGAATGCTCTAATGAGTTTATTATTCATTGTTAAAATTTTTCTTTTTGGAATTTGTTGTCATACACATGCATGAGAATACTTTGCAACACAGTAACTCAGAAGGTACAAGAGGGGCCAGTTTTTTGTTCTATTAGCTACTGTCATGCAAAATACTGTATTTCAGATACTTTTTAAGTGCAGGGAGAGATGTAGCTGAAAGAGATTTTAACTTTTACCATCTACGACTACTTCACCTTGCTAGTTTAGCCACTTGACACAAGAAGCCTGAACATATTTACAGAGATCATAAAATTAAAATAATAATTGTTGGGGGGGGTTAATGTTCTAGATTACTGACATCTATCATAGCCAGAGAGTTTAAACAAGTCACCTTTTCATTGTTCATTTTCTAAAAGACAGTAAAAAACCCATATACCTGAATGTCTTGACAGATATCTACCTCAAGCATGTAAGTTTTTATGTTCTAAGGTTTTATGTTCTAATGCAATTGGTTTAAATTCATTTCCTAAAACAGTTGGGCTTATCAGAATTTTCTTGGCCTAAAAATCATAAGTGTGACAATTATGCTTTCAAAATGTCCGTTATTAGCTTTAAGTCATTAAAACGTAGCTGTCCGTATACTTTGGATTTTGAGATACAAAACTGTTATTTTATGCTTAATGCCTAAAACCTCAGGCAAGAGCAGCTATTGTTTTCACAGCTTTACCTTACAGCTGTCTGTAGGTCTCCTTTTTGTCTCTCAAAGTTGTGACACAAGAGGCTCTTTCCAGGGAGCAGCAAAAGTGGCTGTTCTGAGCAGAAAATTGAGGTGGAAGCCAAGGATGGGAGACAGGACTTGTGCCCTCGCAGGTGAACAGTGCAGCCCCAGCATACCTGACAAGAAGGGCGGGGCAGATCTGGAGGTCAGCCAACACCTCAGTGCTCAGTGAACAAATCTGCACTGATAGAGCAAGTCTGAGCTCAGGCTCAAAGCTGAGCACAAACACAGCTGCCATGGGTAAGGACGAGCCTTCATAAGGCTCAAGGGCAAAGGGCTGAGTTTAATGCAGCTCCCAAACAGGACAGAATGGGAGAACGTAGACAAAGCTTCTAATAGTTCTTTCGTTGGAAGCATCTTCCAAGGTCTCACAGCTGCACCATATCATACTAAGGCTCAGAGGGAGAAGAGATTGCAGGCTCTGCTGATGCAGGTAGAACCCTTGCAGCTGTGAGGTACAGTGAGTCTTATTTAGACAGTGTAGAAGTGGTGAAGGCTTCACATCTGTTAGGCAAATTTCAGGCTCACTACAGCATTAGAGTAGATTTGGGTGCCAGAAGATGGATGAGTGGGAGTTTGAGGTAAGGTAATGTAGCTCACAGGAGATGGCAGTAAGATGTTCTTTACTTCTTGCACTCTCTTCGGCTCTTCTATTGCACGGCTTGGTCTGGGCTATTCACTTTCAGCCTGGATTTAAGTATGCAACTGTGAACAACTGAAGATTTTGTGCATTGAAAATGAGCAGCACCTGGTTATGCTGCATTGTTTAGCAAAGCCATTTCTACTCAAAGAAATGGCTCATTCTACTCATTTTTACTTTCAGTTGTAAACACATGAAGAATTCATGAAGGAAGTGTTACCAAAAAAAAAAAAAAAATTCTTCATAAAAATGTTATTCTGTCAAGGCTGTGCATGCAATACCTAGTCCTTGCTTGCTTACATATAAAGCCTAACTTCAAAAGACCTAAGTTCAGTGGATTTGGAGGTTGTTTGTTTTTTGTTTATAAGAATCAAAGAACTACTTTCTATACTTTCTAAACAAAACCTTGAAGTATCAAATAAAATGTGAAATGCATTTGTTCTAATACTCCATTTTTAATCCTTTTTTTTTTTTTTTTTTAATTCACTGGAATGTGATAACATTACTTCATCTTCAAATGCACAGTAAGTTCAAAACTCTTGCCTGGACCACAGGTGGCAGTGCATGTTTAAATATGAACCTATCTAAACATCTTGTGCCCATAAAGAAAGAAGTTTGATTTTTGCTTGTTCTGGTTCAGCTGAGATCAAATATTATATTTCTGAGACTGTGTGAAGACAAACCTGAGTTGAAGAGGTTGGAATATGTGTAGTAAAGTAACATTGCAGCGCATGGGAATGTCCTAAAGTAACTGTGATTACAATAAGTAACACTGTTGAATAGGAAAGGGTTCTGTATGTTGTCTGTCTTGAGTTCTGATTGGCTTTTTTTAGGCAGATTAATTAGTTTAACAAAGCTGGACATGGATGGATTTATTCATGACCCCATTCCTATATGTGCCTGTAAGAGCTTGAGCATTTTTCTTGTCTCTTCTGGATTAGTTTACCTTTTTTCTAGAAGTAGATAGTGATGGCTAACACCTTTTAATATAACTACCAGAGGCTGACTCAGGCTTTCAAGACTCTATTATTCTAAATTAAAGTATGCTAGAAAAACTTAGGGACCTATCTGCAACCAATGACAAAACATTATTTTTGTCATCTGTAATACTTAAATAATACGTTTGCATTAATTAAATACTTCCATCATTGTAGCACCTTTTACTACAGATGTCTGATAAATTCTGAGGAATAAAGTGATTAAAATGTTCATAGTGAAATCATAAAATGGAAAAAAATACTAAGAGAAAAGATTTTAGGTTTTATTTTTATATTTGAGGTTCATCCTTCATTAGCAAAGTAGCGCCTAAGCATTCAGAAGAGTGATCCAAGACTTACTTTTACCTGCTGATCTTCCTAAATGGCCAGAGGGCAGTATGGACACTAGAGTGTTTGAAAAATTATGTAGCTACTATACCATTATCCCATATTCCTCCATATACAATTTACTGTTTCTTTTTATAGTGTCAGAAAATAGGAAAAAAAAATAATTATGTTTGCACTTATGAAAATAGCTGTAGTAGAATTTCTTGTCTCTAGAAGGAAAGGATCTTGAATACAATTTCTGCAAAATATTAAATATCTTTTTCTTTGTCTTTTCTTATGTAAAGAGAGGCTGTGTCTTTTCTAGTGTAAAGAGAATATCTGACTCATAGGTCTGTTTATAAAATGCCCTCATGACACTATTTTCTGACCGGTTTACTCAAAATTACTCCAATGACTGGTTTACTCAAAAACTGAATTTTACAAGAGTTTATAGAAAACAGGTTTTGTACATTTGCTATTGAATTAGGAAAGATTTTTTTCCCCCTGAACATTTATACAGAAAAGTCTGATCCTCTTCTGTCCTTATTTTGGAAGGTTAAAATAGAATGGGTGATGTTTTAAATGAGCAGCTCCCCAAGAACTATATTTAGGAGGCTTTCCTTAGCATTCTCTTGATGAATTCCTTTTTCTTAAATATATGCATATATTATACATTCATATAAATGAATATGAACATATTTATAAGTTGAATCCAATATTATATTAAAACTTCTTTAAATCCTCTGTACAATGTACTTAACAACTTATTTCCTTTGGAAAAAGTCTCTTATTAGAAAATGCACAGTATGTCTGAGAACTACATTTACCTGCTCCACAAAGCTTGACATTCTGCCACTGATTAACTGGTAACCTCAAGTTTTTTTCTGACTCTTCCATTTCCAATTCAGCATCTCAGAAAAATACTTTAGCTGTAGTGTTCTTCAAGTGCTGAACTTTGAATGCAATATCTCGACAGTTTTAACTTTTGTCCCTGCAGCATCAAGTCAAGTTTTGGGGCTTTTTTTCCTAGGTTTGTTTTGTTTTGTTTTTTCAGTAACAGTGCTGATCCTGTTTTTTTTTAATCCTAACATATTTCATTAGTACTCCTGGCCTTTATGCAAACACCATTAATGAAAATGTGAATAAAAAAAAAAATATATATATATCTCCAGATAGAAAGATCTTGTGTGGGTGGGATGTTGAAATGTAGATGCTTAGAGATACCAAGTAGAGGAGCTGTATGAACTTGTACATAGCCACACTGATATGTTGTACATAAAGTCTCCACAAATTCTGATGTGTGTACTTCAAACAGCATATCATTAAAAATAGTAGGGGATTTTTTTGGCACAGGAAAAGGTTAAAAAAGGTTTGAGGTTTGAAATAACCAGTCCTAGTATTCCATGAGCAAATAACTGTATGCGAGTTTAAGTGCTTTTGGACCTCTGCTTACTGTTTTCCTAATTTTCTCAACAGAATGCAACTTCTGGCAAAGTAATATATAGAACTCTTCCATAAGTTTGATAGAGATTTTATTGCAACATAAAGTTGCTCTTGCAGTATAAGATATAAGATCATTTCTTTTAAACACTATGTACCTGTGAAATTATTTCCCTTTTACTCCAGAATTTTTCTATGAACTAAGGAAATATTTCCCATCTCCACAAATCGCAGGGCTTTCACACATTTATTCATGTAACATTATATATCATTAAGCTATCATTAAAAATGTAAGTTCAGTTTGTTTTAATGGAAAAGGTGCAATAGGTGTAAAGTATTTGATATCACATTTTAATTGAGAAAAGAATGGAATAGTCTGGCAATTAAAAAATGTGTCTGTAAAGTTTGACCTAATGTTAGTGAGTATAGTTTACAATACTGAGATTTTAGAACTTTGTTATGCTGTGCCCCATTTCAGATGATATGAGAAAAGAATCAATAGTCTTGAGTAGTATGAAGGGCTCAGGTACTTGCATATATCTAAGAAACCTTCTTTAGGGGGTTCAGTCACATTTAGGTTTTATTTGTATTGTCACATCATCAAAATCAAAAAAGAACCTTCCATTAGCTCAAACTTATGGTTTGGAGTTGTTTTTATTATTATTACATTTCTCTTGATTATTGCAAATACAGGAGGACTGAGAAGCCACTACAGCCAAACAATTAGTAGTATATCTTGAAGGGAGGTTTGATAAAAAATTTCATAATAAAGGCCCAGAAGAAGAGAATTTTATGACTGAAAAGTATCTGCTAATACAGGATATTGTTTTGTTACTTTTATTTTGAAAATTGAATTCAAACCTGATCAATGTAGAGCCAGAATTAAGGCTGGTTTAGATTTACTTCAATATTTTCAAATTGTTGGATGTTCACTCAGTAACAGTACTTTATTGTACTTCATGACTAGTATTTCAGATTCCTAAATCTGAATTATCTTCCTTTGGAAAACTAAAATAAAATGTCTTTCATTCATTTTAGAAATAAAATATTACATAAATGCAACACACTAGAATGGTGCACCACAAACCTCTGCGTTCATAGATGCTAGAAAAGCTCCTTGAGGCACCTACAATACCTAAAACTGTCATAGTCCCACAGTCCTAAAACACGAATACCTAAAACTGTCATAGTCCCACAGCCCGTGCAGGTGCCTGAAATTATAGCCTGTTGCAGTCGGAAACTGTCCATTCTTCTGCTTTATTAACCTGAGAGGGCTCTCAATGCCGTGTGCAGGTGGCTGGAGCGCTGCTGATTGCACCCCTGTGGGACCCAGCTGAGCACAAAGCTCGCTCTGGAATCGATGTGCGCGCTGAGCTGGGCTGCGGTCGGAGGAGCTGACCCTGGAGACCGCACAGGCGCCGCTTGCTCGCCGGGGCCAGGCTGCCCCTACCTCTCCAAAGGGTTGGCTGCTGCAGGGAGGAGCACACAAACAGCGATGGCAGCTGGAGTAAACTGCAAAAGGCCTGGAACTGGTCTTTTAGCTGCTCTGAAATGTGTAAAAAACTGAGGTTGTAATGGCTTCTATTAATGATGAAATCATAGTATCGGATATGCTTTCTCTTTCTAGAAATAATTTCTTAATGAAACCTCTTTGATTTAGTTAAGTGCCTTACACATATGGTTAAGGGCCTGAATCATTAAAATGCAAGACTTCTCTCTCTACACTCAGAGGTACTGTGGATACTGCACAGAAGCTCTGATGTTCCACTGATTAAAAAAGAAAGGAAAAAAGAGAAAATGTTAGTCTATTTCATATGCAATTTTTGCTCTGTGTGTGTGAGATTTTTGCCCTGACATCCTAACTGTAAGCAACATTATTAATGTCCCATTTCTGAAGCACAAACTTGACAACAAACAATAGGGTATTGAACCAGGAATACAGTTTACTATATTGTTATTTTTGTAACCTCTTGTAAAGAGGTAATTGGTGGCTGAACTCAAACATCTTTTACATTTGTAAAAACCAAAAATTACAAAGAGAAGACCAATGTCAAACAGAATAATTCAGGGGTCAATGAATAGGACCTCTTCTTCTGCATGTTTTATAGTTTCCTTCATGATTCAATGCAAGAGTGAAAAAGATCAGCACAAGGGAATAATGGAAGGCTTAAAAATACATTTTTCCCGTCCTGCTTGGTATACCTTGTTAACTTTTTGGCCTGTTTATGCTTTTCTTGATAGAAGGCACAGTTTCTCTGTGGTATCCTATGTTATTTAAAATGTAATGCATTTTATGTTATTGTTTCCTCTGCTCAACCCTGTTACCTCTCACGCTCTCTGCCCTTCAAGTGAGAGACAGCAATTCATTAGACGTAACTGTGATACACTCTTGTGTATGTAAAATAACTTCCCCTACTGGTGAAATTGCCTTTCATAGAGGTGCCTTTCCAGGGCGACTTTTTTTTCAGATGACAAAAGAAGCAGAATACTCAACCAGCTAGAAAAACATAGGTTCTGTAGTTTAACATGCAATTTTAATATAGTAGCAGCTTGCAGAAGGAGTGCAGTTTTCCAAAATGAGCTAGTTTTATCACTTATTAGGATCTACCTGTACTTTCCTACTTCATGAGATTCAGATGTGGTTCCCCACCATATTGCCTATTATTTGTAACTCTTGCTCTGAATCTCAAATACAGAGCATGGAGAATTTCATGGCTTTTAAGTCATGCCACTTTTGAAAATGCTTACTCTGGCAGCTGAACTGCTCTCTTCAGCTCTTCCTTCCAGGGGTGGAAGTTGATACCAAGTAAAAGCTGGATGAAGGAGAAAGGATCACAGCTCTCCTCTGTATGACTGACACAAGGAGCTGCAGAGCAGCTGATAGGGCAATACAGAAGTGATGGCACATTCTGTGAGGCAGGCTGATGAGGCTGCTCAACTTCAAATCACAAAAAGTAAGTCTGATCTCCCCAAAACTACTTTTCATCTTTTTTTACCATCAGGTGTCCAGAAAACAACAGGTGTCAGTCTGTATTTAGAATGCCAGCAACCTCCAGGGTCAGTAAAAGGTGTGACAGCCAGGTGTGGGCTACTGTAACAGGGACACGACTGAATGACTGAGAATGAGGAATGCAATCAGTTGTCAGCATCCTGCCAACACGTAGCACAGAAATAATGCTGTCTACTGGACAATTTGTAAGCTGATGGCTCAGCCACTGAAAACAAGGTAGTGATTTCACCGTACCACTGAAACAAGAAGGAAGAAAAAGGTTTTCCTTTCCCAAGTTTTCACATAGTGCCACTGTCTCTGGACAGAAAGTAAAAGGGACTGTGGTGTCTGAAATTCGTACCTCTCTTCCAGGGAAGCAAAAATTCTGCTCCTTACTGTTTCCAGCTTCACTTAACAGTGAAAACTTTTCAGCACACTTTGTATGTTTTCACTGCCTTTAAATGATAATCAATGTCAATTGCCAGCTCATTACAAACCTTTTCATGGATCATCAGAAATGCAGTACCTGAGGGGATGGCCTTTCTTATTCCATTGAAAACCAATTGTACTTGCTATTTACTTTGAGGTACAGAAATGTAGTCTACAAACTAGCAGACCAAAACAATGACTACATCAGACTCTAATAATTTCTGTTGTGAAATCTTACTTTCTCTATGGGCACAAAATTCTCTAATGATCTTTAGCAAGAAAGAATTTAGCAATGACAGTCTATCTAAAGGAACATCATGTTCCCACCTATGGGTATTTTTTTGCTTCACATCACGGATCTCAAATAAAGGAAGAACATTGCCTTCTCTTTCAAACTCATGGCATCCTCAAAATTTACAGCATGAAAATTAGACACCTTTACTATGAACAGTTTTCTACTTAATACATTTTCCATAGTTTAGTGGGTTTCTTGTTTGTGAGTAGTGAGTTTTTGGTTTGTTCGTAATTTTATTATTTTTCCTAGGGGATTAATAGTTTGTTTATTTATTTATTAATTGTCTTGATGAATATTGAGGTCAGTTCTTCAGACTGTGCCTTTGAGCAGCCAGGAAGTTCAGATGAAGTCAGGCAAAGAAACAAAGGTGCCTTTATGAACAGTCTTTGTGGTTGTCCCCATATTGTAAATCAAAACAATCCTATGGTTTCCTCCAGCTTACACAGTCTAAGTCAGTTCACTGTGGAGTTGTCTAGCAGTGAAGTGCTCCATCATGGTTACAAAATACCTGCTCCAAACTTAGGTATTTTTGAGAGATTTAGATGTTGATAGTTTGAGATTGTTCTGCTAGCTCATTGATATATGAGGAACTGAAGCTCACTGTGAGAAATTCCCAAGCTGGAGGACCTAAATCTGTGAGGGTTTTTTGTTTTTCTGGTATAAGAGCAAATCTATGTCTCAGGTATAGTACATGTTCATTTATCACAGCAGAGGTCTGAGGTTTAGGAAGCCTGGGTTCTAAGAAAATATTCCTGTTCTATGACAGTTTTGTGAAACAAGCACCTTGTCATGCATTATTACTGAAGTATGCTTTAGTTCAACACAAACACCATAACCCAGGCCGCTCACTCAAATGTATCAATGGATAGAGCTGTTGTTTTCTGACTGTGACCCCTTTTTTGGAATAATTCCACCTTGTTTCTGAGATTCTGAAGCAGAAAGTAGCTCTGCCAATAACTTGAGTAGAATATAAATTAAACAAGCAAAAATCCATATATTTTCCTTATTCCCCCCCCTTTTTTTTTTTTTAATTTTCTCTCTCTCAAGGTAGGAAGAAATTGAAATAGGGTATTATTAAGCAAAAGACATAGTGAATCTTGACTGTCAAAGGGATCAAAATTCAGCCTCTGCTTTAAATATAAGACATTACAAATGCCAATCTTTTTTGTTCATTTCACATTGTAAATTCATCCTTCTGATTACTTACCACATGTTCTTCCTCTAAGCCAGAGCTATGTATCTCTTTTTTAAGAAATATATGCAAATACATACATATCAATTGAAAAATATCAGCAGTGGGGTTTTATGTTCATTTTAGTTTTAGTTTTTCTTTGGTTTATTTTTTAGTGTTGGGGCTATCGGTGGCTTTGGGGACTTTTGTTGCTGATCTTTTGTTTGTTTGGGGTTCTTT
>WAAG01093450.1:2086-13410 GCA_013390105.1 Tichodroma muraria
TTTTGGTCAAGACATTAGATGCTGAATTAACTAAGCCTTAAATAAAACAGAATTCTAGCAGAGGAAATTTCACAGTCTGAATTGAATAAACACAGTCAAAAAAATTCCTTGAATTTTCCCCCTCTTCCAGTTTACTCTAGGAGCTGGAGTCCAGGAAAAGCAATACAATATCTGTAATAGCAACATACTAAAAACTTTCCAAACACCTCAGGGAAAATCCTATAAATTATGGTTATGGTTATTCATAACACAATAAACAAGTATTTTAAACTATTCCTTGTACTTTATTTCTTCATACCTTAGANAGTATTTTAAACTATTCCTTGTACTTTATTTCTTCATACCTTAGAACTTCACTAGCTGATATACTGATTAACAATTAATCTTTAAAGCAGCTTTTATAATTCTTGTGTAGATGATCAATATATTGAACACTTATATTACATTTATTAATTATCACATTTTAAATTTATGAAGTATGTATTTTATTTAGAGGTATGTATTTCCATCTGTACCTTCAGCTATTTAACAGATGTGTCTCCTCTCACAATTATCAAATGCCCTGGAAAGCCTCCTCCAACAAACTTTGTATGTCACTGGCAACATCACCCCCTGGTTTGTGTACAAATATTATGCAGTTTGTTTCCTTCTCAGCTGTGCTACACATAGGGTAATTCAGCAAATAAGGAAAATATCAGAATTACTTTTTTCTCCTCTCAAACACACAGAACAAAATAATACTTTGTAAAACAGTGTAAAAATAATTATTTTTTTTTTTCAAAAATGGTTAAAACGTGCTAAAATCAGCAATGCACAGCATAGACATAGCAATCCATATTAAATAATTTTTACAGAAAATTAATTATTTCCTTGCAATGGTGCCAGAATTAATGTCACTGTTAAAACCCTGATATAGTATTTCTAAACTATGTTTTGCTAGCCAACTCTGTCTTTTAATACCAGCCCAATAAACCCAAACAAGTAAAACTGTGAATGATATTTTCAACTGCAATGAACCCCTACCTGAAATATTTAAGAAAAAAAAAAGGAAACTACAGTTCATATGTGAAATATGCTCCAGTTCAGTATACACAGAACTCAAAATTAGCTTCCTAACCCTTAAAATGGTTTCAGCGAACTGACTCAGTGTTAAAGCTAGGGGAAAACAACTGTCACTAAGCACTGAAATACACAGCAATCCAAGTCGTCTAAATCAAGATTTAAGTGGTTACCTCTACAAGGTACCCACTGCATACTGAACCACCTGCCCTTTCACTTTATTATCACTCACGATAATAAACAAGTAAGTTAAAAAATATAATCCTAATATTTAACTTCATGCCCTCCTAACAGAAAACAGGAAAAAAAAAAAAGGAGGAAAAAAGTAGGGTTTTTTTCTGGACTTTGAAATGCACCTAACATATTTAGCTTTAAATTAACTTCTTCAGTCTTTCCTTCTTTTTAGCATTGCCCTATACTTTCAGGCTTGCAGTACATAACCCATCATTCCTTCCTTTCCCTCAAACATACAGGATTGCTACCACAGCACTGTGCTATTTTCACCTATATGACACTTCTGAAAGAAAACAACAAAATCTCAACAATCCTGTTTGTCGCTAATGCACAACTGGTAAGCCAAGCAGCATTTGTCAAAACTGCTTCAAGACAAGAAGATCTAATTCTCTATTCTCAGGACAGACATTCAGTTTCAAAGTATGTCACGTTATAAAATCATCTCAGTCTAGAACTTCTTTTTGCTGAGATAGTACATTTCTATACTCTTCCATCAGAATAAAAATTGAAAAAAAAATTTTGAAGGTTATAAAAGAAAGAAATTATGATATAATCAAGTCATACTTGCAGAGACTTCAAAACTGTCAAATATACATAATCAGAGATGGAGGAGATAAAACATCTGCTGTGGCAATAGAAGGATTCAAAATGATTGAATGAGCAAGAGCAACAAACCCACAAAGTGAAAGACTCCTCCAAACCCTTGCATTCCTTTTGCATTGCATTTGTTTTGCATTTGATATTTATTTCCCACCCACTCCATTGAACAATTATTAAAGAAAAGCCTTCACATTTGACATGCCCTGAAACTGCTACAATTACTCTCTGATAATCTTGACAGCTACTGTTGACCTTTTGCCATTTGCTATGATTTTGCATAACAAGAATAATGTGTGTGACATTTTTAATACAGGAAAACTTATTAAAGAGTTAAACATTTTAATGATGAGGAATATTTCTTTGTGCTTCAGGTCTCAAGGTTTGAGCACCTATCGAGGTGGGCATGAGCCATGCCACGCCCAGCACAGGAAGCAGAGCCCATTGCTGGAGCACTGCGGCCCACCCAGGCTCTCACAGCTCTTGGAAGCACCACACCAGGCTTTGATACAGCCCAAAGGTGTGTAACTTGTGCTTCAGCATCCACCAGCAGTGCTTACAAACATTAACATTTTCCATTCTATTCAGGTTTATATCTGAGAGAAGTCTCTAGACTCATTTCTTTCTGCTCTTCCACATTTCTGCTCCCTCTCCCCTAACAGAGGAGGACGATTGCTGTGTACCCTGACCAACACTGCTGAAAACCATGACCAGCATCAATGCAGGAGCCACTACTGTGTATAAATATGACTTTCAGTATGGACTTTCACTATTAAATGTGGTCTTGGAGGCTAGTGTTTAAGCTAAATTGTCTAAGAAATAGCAATCTTTAATGCCAAAAAGGAAAAAGCTAGGCTACCAACTGAACAGCCTTAATCAAAATAATGCAAAGCTGAAATATTGAACCAAGTCTAAGGTTTTGATAGCTCTAGATACCAATTATCAAGAAAGGTGAAAACTAAGGATCAGCCTTTGTTCCTGATTGTGTGCCTTATCCCCCACATCTACGGAAATGGTAAAATTTTATTAATGTCGTATTTATCTACCAGTGAAAATTATATAATTTTCCATCAATTCTTTTAGCTCTTTTTGCATAAATCAAGTGCTAAATGTAAGGCATAAACCAAAGAAACTTCAAAAATTACAATCTACTGTGTCTGGTTTTTATATATGCAAGTTATCATTTTTGGCAATCTTATTATACAAGACTTATAGTGAATGATCACTTTTGGGTTCCTTAAAAAAAACAACACAGTTACAAAATGAGCATAAACTTACCATCTACTTTTTCATTTTTGCTCTTCTGATGCTCTTCTGGCCACAAGTCATCACAATCTGTACTAGAATCTAACCCAAATGACATGTAATTTACTCTTCTACCTATGGGGAAGAAAAAGTAATTTTGGGGGAAAAAACCCTGAACAAAACCCAAGGAGTTATTCCAGCAGATGTCTCCTCCTCCCTGAACACCTATTTGGACTTAGCATTTCTCAAACATCCAAATGAATTTAAACTCATAGTATTTCTTAGTGACTTTTTTCACAAATCAGATTATGTAACACCTGCTTGTCTCTTTCCCTCCATTTTCTTAGGTTTGGTATCAGAGATAGAAGCTGAATTTAGCTTTACAACATCACGTGGAATAAGAAAGCCATTAACCTCCTTGTAAGTTCATAACCACAAGTCACTTTGCTGAGTACCTTCAGTGTTTAGAGACACCTCATTTCACAATAAAGGGCAGTTAACACCTGTAAGGCAATTATATCTACCAAATGTTGCTGGCCTGAAATATGAATATGTAATTGTTCCTGCCATCTGTTAATTATACTAGTTGAATCACTTATTTAATCATATACATTTACTTGACATCTACAAACTTTTTAATAGCTTTCACAAATGCTAACCTGGCTCTCAGGCAGAACTAAGGCACCATTTATGTGTCCCACAAGGAAATGACACCATTACACAAAAGACCAGATTTTGCTGCAGCTCGGCAAGATGAGAAGGCAGTTCATGCCAGGCATCTCCCCAGCCTGTCCATGCTGGCTAACAGCCTCAGGGTACAATGGGGAATATTACTACTTGAGGCACGGGCATTGTTTGCCAGCAACAAGAACAGTTGGATTGAAGACCAAGAGAGGGCAGGAAGATGGTGGGTCTGGATGTGGAGGGAGCGACAGTACAACCTGATTTACTAAGAAAGCTGCCCAAGTGTTCCTCAGGTTAGTAAATGCTGCTTCTGAACCTCTACAGATAAGGAACCCATGCTACCACATCACAGCTTTGGCACTGAGCTTGCTCTGTTTCCACTAGTACTACCTAACATACCTACATTCATCCAAGGTTGCTTTAAACCATCACAGGTTTAACTGCAGGCAGAATGGATTTTTGCTGTTCTCCAAGGATAAGAGGACATACAAGTTACATTAGTTTTGCTGTAGTGGTGGAGGGGACATTTGGAGGTGATCTCTGATGATCTCCCACACCTCAGTGCTAATCCCTTAGCCCTCCTAGAGCTTACTGACACATATGTTTCCCAGCCCTGCTTCCCTCTGAATCCCAATGGTACTAAAAGCATGAGCAGTGTAGCAGAAAGGAAAATAGCACTGTTACCTGTCATTCTAGGACACAGAACAGTACAACACGGATGACAGCTCATTCCAAGACAAAAAAAGACTTTTTAATTTCTGACTCCATCTCCTTATATACCAAATCCAAGGGCCAGTGTCATTGGAGGATGACAGTGCCACCTTTCCAATGCCACTGGACAAACCAACAGTCTCTCAGATTTCTCCTCCTCCATAAAAGAATGCAAACAATAAGTTATTTACACAAAGTGTGCGTGAGAAAGTTCTGTAGAAAAATGCAAACACAGAAGGCTTTTAGAAAACTTGAAAAAATCAGGGCGACAGTTACTTGTCTCCCTCTGTATAGGAGGGAGAAAGGACAAGAGTTTCCCCTCATTAACCTACCCAAACTCTCAGCCTTGGATGGAAGCTGAACCAGAAGTGGGAATGAAGACAGTAAATCCATGACCACATCAGGTTTGTAGACATTTTACCCAGCTTCCTACTCTGCCTGCAGCTGCAGCTGCCTGTTTACTAGCAACTTCTATCCAGGTACAGTGAGTCTAGGAAAAGTGAAATGATGAAAGTAAAACAACTTACTGGAACACGTAGTATGATTTTCTTGAAAATTGCTTTAATAACAGGGTTGGGATTAAATGGTGCTGTGCATGCGTATTTTGGAGATCAGCAGCCTAAACTATTCTGAAGCTTTTGATGAAAATTTCAGCGTCTCCAAGATTACCTCTCTGCATTTCTGTTGCAAATGCAGAGACATCAAAATGCAAAACAAAGTAGTGCTGCTAACAAAGCATTGCAAGAAATTATGTCCCTGGGCTAAAAAAAGAAATGATTGAAAGTTAAGACAGGTTCTTATATTTAAATGGCTATTTTAACAGCAAGTATTTTAATCCATCTGGACATACCCCCATTTCTTTCTGTTGTGTAGAAAAAACCTCTGGATTTTAATTAGGGAAAAAGTAACTTTTTGAAATAAACCCCCCTTTACCAGTGTACCTTTAAAACTAACAGTAGGTAAGATTCCTGCCTAAAAATTCATGGAAGAGTATAGCTGTCATCTCATGGAAATCAATTTATAACCTGGTACAATAAAACAAGCTCCATCTTCACCTCTGGCAATATTTCACATTGCTCAAAACTGATGATCTTTCCTAAAGCTGCCTAAAAACTTCCTCTGCTGCTTGAGCATTAATCCAGATCTCACAGTGGAACCCTGCTGGCAACCAAGTTGAAATAGCTATAATGATGTTTCCAGCCCAACGTGGTGCTGGCAGGATGGCAGCTGCACAGGCACAAGGGATATAACCCAGTCGGCTGCAGAAGCCTGGGAAACACTGGGAAAGGCACAACTTGTGGTCATCTCTACCCTACAAAACAGCTCTGCCTAACTGGGATATAGCGAAATAATTGAGATGTTCTTATAACAGTTTTTTCTAACAATTCAGTTTGAAGTCCAAATAAATGAATTCAGAGAAATTTGCTCTCTAATTTTCAGCTACTTTGCATATCTGCTGGTTGATGAATTATATCTATTGAAACTGCAAGGGAAACCACAGTGAGTTATTTTATCGTCCCTAGTACGCAGAAATGGGCTACAACACCCAGAACTTTGCTTAGATCATGATTATAAGTGGACAGGCAAAAGCATACGGTGTCTCTTTCATTTCTAGTGAAGATCCTGCATTTATCAAGCTGCCCACACTTCTCCTGGGAAGCAGCTGCAATTCACCTTTGTGCTTTCCAGGCAGAAATGTGCACCTGGGGCTGGGGCCAAGGGTCAGCTGAAACACACATCCAACACTGCTCCAGGAAAAGGAAAAGGATGAGAGAAGGCAGGATGCAGAATGTTCTCTTTAAAAAAAAAATCAACAAAAAGCTAACAGTGGTCTCACTGGGGTTTGGGGCCTGTCTGGGGGCTGGGAGCAGGAGCGATCTCCTGGGGAGGGCTGGGCAGAGCCTCACAGCTTGGATCCCTAAGTATGCAAATGCTATCTTTCTGCATACACCACACAGACCTCAGGCACCTTTGGAAACTTCTTCAGAGATGCAAATGGAGTCTCTATAGAAATCAGGAAAAAATCAAGTATGCTTTATTTGAATTACTTATGGTTAAATAACTTATGTTATTAGATACTTAAATACTTATGGTTAACTCAAATGTTGCAATTAATAAAGAGGTCAGCAAATAACTTAAAAAACATTTAAGGAAAATGAAAATCAAAGCCCTAGACCATAGCTGTCTCTCCCCATTGCTCAGAGGTTCCCTATGGAAAGACAACTTGCTAGAACATCAAACTTTCTCTAGAGAAATAAGAAATAAATTGAAATCACACACCGTGACTTTTTCCAGCAAGGATTACAAAAATTAAGTGGATTTCATCAAGTTTCACAAATATATCGAAAAGAGCTATGGGCTCAAGATCTAATGTTCTAGCTATGCCTGTATTGACCTCACCATTTATTTTGATACTACTTTTTCCCTTTTTCTTAAAAAAGTGTCACTTTAAAAGCATGTGAATGGTATTTGGTGAGGACAAGCACTGCTGGGCACTCTGCCAAGGACTATGAATGCTCAGAGGCAGCTGAAAAAGAGAAAAAGGCAACAGTCTGAACTATGATTCAAAAGAAAAAAAAAGAAAACTAATCCAAAACTGGAGATTGAGGGAAGAAATTGGCAAAAATCAAGTGTGGCATGGGTAGAACCAAAGAATCTACTTAAATACACTCACAGTACACACAAGCAGATCAACTGCAAGCAGATAAGTTTTCATTAACAATCACCATAGGAATTTTTCATGTTGTTAAAGACAATAAAACTGTAAATGAATTCAGGCAAAGATATCAAACTTACTATTGATTTGCATTCTCTATTTAGACATCTTGGCAATTAATAGCTGAATTTTATGTTAAACTTCTTATTGCCTATTATTTATTTTCATATGCCAAAGCAGATAACCATGCATTATTTTCACATTTGCCAGTCACACAGGAACATAACTACATCACAGGCACGCAACTAACCATATCAACAGTGTATTAAACACACTAGAGCAAAAATTATCAATTTTCTAAGTCAAAAACTCCCTTTTCCCTAACAGAGGCCTCCCTTGCCCCTCACACAGGCTGAGCTCTGCCTCTTACCCAGCCTGGGAAGCTGCACACACAGGCCAGGGACTGTTCAGCAAACAGTGATTCATTCTCAGCATGAGCCCATATGTCCTAAAGTTTGCTTGCTTATTTTTCAGGTGTACCACTGGGTCTAATAAATTATATTATTTTCCCTGCATACAGCTAGCTTCTTATATCATTGCCTGTCACAAATACAACAGTGCTACTATTCCTGAATATTTTGCAGGGCAAAATTACCACTTAATCCAGTTGTAGCTGAAAATAATGAGCAGTTCTGTGGGTTGTTCCCCAGGACCCCAGTGCAGGGCCCCAGATTAAATTCCATCAATAGCCATCTGTGAAAGAACTGGTTTAATAAGACCTACCTAGAATCACTCAAAAATTTCATGAGAATCCAGGTTTTTGAGAGTGGAGCCCAATTTCTTCCATCAAAAATGTTTCATCTCTTTCTGAACCCTTTTGCCTTGTTTGACAATGACTTTCAACTTTATGGTAACCCAGTAAGGGTCTTACTGCCAAGACACCCCTTTTTAAAATAACTGATTCTTTACGAGACACTTCAGAGCACAATCATCCTCTTCACTGAATGAGCTAAAGATTACTGCTAATGAGACAATTGCATATTATCTCTGCACGCACCCTGAAGAAGAACAAATAAGAGACTGCACTGGCAATCAAAATCTGGAATTTCCTAACTAATGAAGGCTTGACTTTGCGACATCTGTGTGTAACTTTTCCTTCACAGAACATTTTGTGCTATTATGCAGATATCTACCAGAATTATCAATAGCTTTTCGGCTTTCAAGTCCCCAGTGGAGACAACTGCAGTTTTGAGGCAGTGGGGCAACAGGGAGGGATTGACAACCTAGTGACACGGAAAATCATTTTGCAGGGATAACTTTGTTGCCACTTCTGCAGCTTTATGCTGGCACTTGAAAAATAGTGAGATGCAGACTACTTTTCAGGATCCCTTCTCAACTTTCTCTAAATCTGATCCTTTCTTATCTATCTGGTAGGCTGTCCGTGACCCACATGTAATTTTCCCTTTACTTAACTCCCCTTGCCAGTACTACTTCTCACATATACTCTTCTGTTTTGTCTCCAGGCTTCCCATCAGAATGCTTGCATTCCAGTCTGCCCTACTCACAGAATCACACAACAGCTGAGGTCAGAAGGCATGTCTGGAGATTGTCTAGATCGACATCTCTGGCTAAAGTGAGGTAAACAACTACAGCAGGCTGCTCAGGGCACTGTCCAGTCAGATACTGAATAATTCCATTGAGGGCAACTCCAGAGTCCGCCTGGGCAACCATATTCAATGTTCGACCACCTTCTCAGTAAAGTTTCTTCTTATGTATTTCAAATGTTTTAGATGTGTCTACTGCATCTTCTTCTTTCAATAGGTATTTGTACATATGGATAATTTTCCTCTAAACCTTCTCTTCTCCAGACAAAAGTATCAGCTCTCTCAGACTCTCCTCTTATGGAAGACATGCCAGTCTTTGTGGCACTAGTCATCCCACAGGCTTCCCCTTTTTAGCCCCATCTCTGCTGTCTGCTCCAGCTCTAAAAGCCATTTTTCTCTTAATAGACCCTGCTCTCCTTGACTTTTGCCCAGTTATTTCCAGCCTCAATCCTTGTCTCCTCTGCATTGCTGCTTTCCAGCTCTTATTCAACCTACACTCTCTTGAACTGATATTCAGTTTCTGTTCGCTCTCTCATACAGACTGCCAAGTTTTTTTCCCGTTTTGCAGGTTCTCCTCTCCTTCATTTTTTTTCATTCCCTTCCTGTGATGCCAGGAAATTACCAGACTATGAAGAGCACAGGGACATACACTTGTGTCCTACTCTGTTCTGTTGTCTAGATGCAAATTACTTTTGGCAATCCAGAACAACAGCAGTAAAGATGTTCTCAACCTCTAACAGTACTGGTCAGCTGTGTTCTAATGCAGTGGGGGATTAGACTTTGAGGCCTTAACAAATTTCTGCTGTAATTTGATTTTTTCAAAGGCTTACAACTCCAACGGGATTCTCACAGGAATAGAAAAAGCCACTCCCTTGACACAAATTCCTTGTGAAGAGTCAAATCCTTGCTTGAAAGGTTAGGGATATCATATTTCTTCAGTATTTTTGATGCAAACAAACATATAGTACTTTGTCCTTGCATCCAGAAATCTCCAAAGTTTTCTGGCTGATATTTTTTTCCTATGCAAGACAACTAAAAGCAGCTTGTAGCAGCTGAGAACAGGGCAAGCAATAAACAGTTCTGTAACTAATGATTAGTGGCAGTCAGCTTGGTAAACACAGTAAATCCCACAGAACTGTTCCTCCACAATTCTACTCTTAATCTTGTCAAGGAAACAGTTTCCATTTGTAAAATTGAGTTTTTATCTAGTTCTGACAAGATTTATTGGCATTTTGGGCACAGACACTACCAAAAGCAATCATAAATTAAATTTCATTATCTTTAATAGAAGACTGAAATGCTAGGAAAAGTCTGCAAGTTTTTTTAGGATCTCTTACCACTTTTGCTCACATCTCTCTTCTCTTTAGTGTTTATGTTTTCTGATATAAGACTAGTTAGTCAAATACATTAATAAAGTTCACACACTAAAAGGAGAAGACCACCATTCAAAGGAACCAATGAAGCATTTCTTCATATCTTTTTATGTGTAAGGGTATACCGAGTGTCAAAGGGTAACTCCACATCCAGAAAATTGTCATGCCAATTCTGAATATACAGCTTGATACCAATTGCACTGTAAGAATTTGCAACAATTCAGTAGTTTTAATCATAGCGAAGTTTTTAACTTAATTTTACACAATAGGTTTCTAGAGTATATTTAAGATAGGAACTTTTTTGTCTGTCTGTTTTTCACTGCCACCAAGGATCCATTTCTAACTCACATCAAAGCTGAGAAAACTTCTAAGTATAATCTGATCGGTGGGAAGATACTTTCCAATATCACGATTTAAGAGAGTGCAGAATGGATTATTCCACAAATTACTTTCTTAATTTAGTGTCAGAATAAACTGCAAGAAGCAAGGGAATGGAAGAAATTCAGAAGTGTGAGAATATATGCTTAAGAAATAACAAGGTATTTATGAGTATTTGTCCTCTTATATAATCTCACAGGTTCGTAAGTCTGTGTTATTCACAGGACTGTGGGTTGAAGCAGCATTTGAGAATAGATGTAAAAGCAACTTTCATTTTTTAGCTTCTTTCAAACCAGTATAAATAAATCTATTTATACTTTTCACTAAAATGGATCTCATAGAATCTTATTCACTAAAGCTACATTTTTGGGGATTCGGTCCTAAAAATAATGAAACAGCAGAGGAAATTCATCATAAAATATACTGTTCTCCCTGGACAAATATAGCATAGCTTTAAATTCCTAAGAAAGTTTGTAGCATATTTTGGAAGAGCCAGGAAATCTTGTAAAAACGGGAACTTTCACGTCAGTCATTCACCATTGAATCTTTGCTCAGAGGTAAGGACAGATTGCTACTCTGCCTGGATAAATTAGGAAACACAATGATGAGTAAGACCTCCTCCTCTTTGGAGAAAGTCCATGATACTTGAAAGTAGAATCTACAATGGATATGCCATGCAAAGGATGAGGCAATTACAGCAGCCTTTGTATAATTAAAAGCAGTTCTAATTCTGGCGTTCTGTCAAGCACTGGAAGACAAGTGTTTGTAATTGTGGCAGTTTTC
>WAAG01093464.1:0-37116 GCA_013390105.1 Tichodroma muraria
AGATTTTAAAGGATTTTTAAATGTAGACCTTTAAAACAATAACTAAAGCTACTAAAGCAATAAAGAAAACAGTGAAAACTATGATTCCCCTCATACTTCTCATGAAATATCTCAAGTTTCCTAGTGGAAGTTTTGGCCACAAAAGACTTGACCTATAAACAGAAAGGCCACAAGATGATGATGGCTGAATTCGGAACAGATAGCTGGATATTTCTGCAGCTCCAACAGGAACAGCAGTGTGGAGTCTGAGGCATCTGCTGATTATTTGCAAGTGATTGCTAATCACAGTCTAACGAAAAATGTGTTTAGTCCGATCCTCCCTGCAGAACACCAAATAGATTTCCTCTCAAGAAAGATGCAAGCAAAGCACGAGTTACTCAAAAACACTCAGCAAGTCATCTCCCACAACTGTGCTGCATCACACACAGCCCTTTTTCCTCAGTATTTTCCTCTTTGGAATTACCACAATTACTCAGGTCCTCTGGACTGCCAATAGACATTAACCACACCATTAAAGATGCTATTTCAGACAACACCCAGTTGAAGGAAGATATAATTGTCTTGGCAGTGCAATTCTGAGGAGTGAGACACATCTTGAGCTTACAGATTTATTAGGTTTGTGCAATCCTGACACTTGCCGTGAATAAGTAACTTACTTGGGGTTACAGATGTACATTTTCCCAATCGTAGTTGTTGCTTATTTTGTTTTTTTAAGAACATGATCCTTTCCCCTCCTCCCTCCTTCCAATACAGGGATCACATTTTTTATCAAGTCTATGGTAGAAGCCTTTCTGCTACCCCTGCAGAACACAAATCAAGTAAGTCTTTGTGCAGAAGCTTATAATAATAAACAAACAGCAATAGCAAATGCCTGCTCATGCATCCTCCAAAGTAGTTTGTTTCTAAGTGATCATATTCAGTAATAGGATTATTGTAATAATAAAACAGTGAAATCTAGGAAAGACCAGATTACTAAAGCATTAAGAAAACAATATTTACTCAACCTGAAACAACCTATTGCATGTTTAAAACCAAATTACAAATCTAAAATACCTGATGAGTTCCCTACTGCTGATATTTTGGTACAAGCTTATGAACTGTACCTGAAATTACTAAACTTAAACACACTTCTTTCTTTAAATGAAAAGCACTCTCCCAGCTGAAAAAACTGCACACTTATTCCCAAAGCTTTTTTTTTCTTTAAACAGTAACTCTGTACAAAGTAATATTTACAGAAATGTCATACAACTTCCATGTGTTTATGTACACAACATGCTTTCTGCAAGCCATCACCTTGAAATAACTCGCTATTATGGCTTATCCATGGACCAAAAGGATCTCAGCTTGATGTGTCTTTTTTTTTTTTAATTTCAAAGAACAATCACCAGTAAATAAAACCTTTTCTAGAGTGTAGAGGAAAAAGGGAATAGGAGCAAGAATTTTGATACAACTCCTTCACTTTTTATCTATGGTCTCTCATGAATTGTTTAATTGCTGAGTTAAAGGAAAAGATTCCATATGCCCTTCTAAAACACTGGACTGATGACAACTATGAGATTTAAAAACCTGTTAATCACAGTTGCTTACAATCTTTGCTATAGTAGTCTATATCAAGTTTCCAGACATGAAAAGTCTAGTATTAGGAAAAGCTCACAGAAAAGAGGAGAGAGGGAATAATCAAAAAATCCTGAAATCATTAACTGCTTTTGAAAATAATACCTTAGCACAAGAATGTCTTGAATGCACAAGGTATAACTGAATATCTAGAAACAAAATAAATACAAATAGCACAAACTAGCACCAATATGGACCTGATGCAACCAAAAGCAACAGGCTTCCCTCAGCTGCCTGAAAAGACACAAGGAGAAGAGTTATGTGAGATCTCTTTAACATGTCAAAAAAGATGCTGTAACTTTGCATTCTTTTGATGGTTTTAGGAGATACATTAAATACCAACTGTGCAGACTGCAGACACAACATCCACCTCTCGAAAATGCAAAATCAGTCAGTCTAAAGATAAAGCTTGATTATTTATGAAGAGCATTACAGGATGGGAGGGAGCATGTGACAGAATTTGAATCAATGAGTCAGGCAATCCCAGATTCTGTGCAAGGTGTTGGCATAACATGGGCAAGATGCAAGAAAAGTCACCTCTCCCTTCAAAAGCTTAGGAAAAAAAAATAGAGCACAAAGTTTTACAAGAAAATGCTTGTAAAATTTCAGACTAAGTAGCTGTGTTTCAAACAAAATTCACTGCCTGTACAGTGCAGGCTCTAATCTTTTTTCCAGCCATCAAGTTGTGTTAGAGTATAACTGAATTTTTTCCCGTGTAAGGATTTTGCTGTATTCTCTCAGCTGTTTATTAAGACTGCAAAAGGGAAAAGGTTGTCTGGACAATTTTAAATGGTTAGGATTGTCACATTAAAAAATGCGTTAAAAGAGTGGTTTACCGTAAGTAAAAGCACATCAAGTTCAACCCTGATTATCATTAATTCCATTGGAACTTGTTTCTGCATAACTAAAAACAAGTGAGTGTATGAAGAAGCAGGTTTGAATTTTAATAGCTACTCATGAAGGTGAACCAATGAATTAATTTGATTTTGATTGAAAACAACAAAGATAAGGGCTTGATTTGAATTTAAGGGACAGTATCTATCTATCCTTCCCTTTCACTCTAAATCTTACCTTACCCATTCAGACCATCAGACAAACATTTAAAGTTTCCATCATAGAAGAGCACAGGGCCAAATTAATTATTTGTCCTTTTTTATGGCAAAACTGGAACAACATGTGATGGGGAACAAGTCACTTTTAAGACAAGCACAAAGAACACCTTTCCCCATTACTCTTTAAGCTCTGTTGTCAGGGAGGTTGTGGTACATGCCCTGTGCTGTGTTTTAAAGAGAGACACCAGATATGAAAATCTGGAACACCCTCCATTCATATTTATAGTTTAGGTGTCCTTTCTTCAACAGTACTGTCCGAACTATTTATTCCACAGTGACTTTTAATACAATAAACTTTTAACCCTTGGGTTTGGGCTTCCTTTTAGGCTTCCATTCCATCACACGGCAGCATGACACAGGCAGGAGCTAAGAATAAACAGCTGCATATTGAGCCACCCTGGGTGCCAACACAGGAGCAACGCCCTCTCAGGACTGCAGACTGTGCAGGATCAGCTCTACTTTCAGCTCCCTTCTGTACATGCTGCTTCATCTATTTTATCTAAGTCCACTAAATGCCACTGCAAAATATAAAGATGATTGTCTGAGTCTCACAAAGTCACCTGCGTGTTTAGAATGGCTTTTGAAACTGTTCAACTCCCGTGATAAAAACCCTTTTCAAGTTTCCAACCTCTTTTCTCACATTGTTCAAACAGTTTGCTACAGGTATATACAGACATTTCGGAGGCCTAAATTAAACTACTGAACTGCTCATTTCCAAACCTTTACCTACCTTACCTGTACCATTACCTACTTCCTCAAAATAAATATTTAATGCAGCAGGGTAAGCCTTTCCAAAGCAGCAGCTTTGCTTACAAGTCCCAGTTCATTTGACCCACAATGGTTTAAGACCTTTTCAAATTGCATTGAATGTGTTTTCTGGAAGGACTTTAAAAAAACTGTGTGTAGAAAAAAAGGCACAGTAGAGAAACAGGAAAATTATTAGGATAATGTTGAATTATCCTTAGAATTGGAGTTAAGGCGATTTTTACAGAAAGAGCTCAGTGGCAGAATTGCCTAATAGTGCTGGAGATAGATTTGTTTTCTGCCTCAGCAGCAGAAATATTTCCTTTCCCAGGCATTCCTTCAATAGAAACAGTAATTTAATGGCAAATAAGATTTTCTTCCTTTCATTCTCTCTCCATTCAGAACTACACAAGAGAAATAGCCCGTACCTGACTACAGAAACCTTTTAACTCTTCTGCTCCAGAGTGAAGTGCACACAGCAAACTGAGAAAGAAACCAAGGAAACAGCTCACTTAAAAAATTGATAGTATTCCAAATATCCACCTGACAACTGAGTATCAAGGTGGGAAGAAGATACAGACAGTGATGTGTGTGGGAACTTAATTTACAAACTTGCTTGGCTTCCAAAGGCATAAAGTCAGAATAATTACTTCTGATATTACAAGCTCATTCTCTAGAACAGTGAGAAACACGACATGTTATTTCCTCATGCTAATTAAAGCTGCCTGGTGAGGGGTGGCACTGTCGGAGTGTTGTGGGATCAGAAGCCCAGCCTCGCTGGCAGAGGTGCTGCTGGAGCTGACATCGGATCACACAGAATCCAGCAGCATCCTCGGCCCAAAACAAGGGGTCCGTGAGGAGCCATGGAAAACCGCCCCCGTCCCCTGCTGATCTGTGCTCTTCCTGACTCTCACTGAGTGAGACTTTTCGGATCTTGGCCGGAGATTTTATTCCAAAACCTATCGGATCAGGACAGTAGGCTGCTCCTATTCTAAGCTCAAGCTAGATCATAACTTAATCTAGACAAATGTAATGACAACCATAGTTTAAGCAAAGGATGGTAAATTTTACAATTTTAAAACCCCAACTTTACAAGTTTATTAAAAGATGTCTTTGGAGTACAGGCTTGAAAGCCACAAAAGATGGGACTTTTGTAATAAAATAGGAAAAGCTTGTCTATTCCAAAGGTAATTTGAAAAAAGAATCAGCCAAGGAGGTGCATGAAGGCTCCTAAGTTCACAAAAAGCCCATGACCAATTTCAATGGCCTCTGTATTAGAATTCAGTACAACAGTTCTGTAACCAATTAGTTATTTTATGAGTGGGTAAGGATGAATAACTCCCCTTTAGGATTCGGTCCACAGTGTAAAGGTAGGATGGAATGACAGTTACTAAAAGCATGTATTTTCCATAGATACTTTAGATTTTCCCTTCTCTTTACCTAACCACTCTGCTCCTTTTTAAGCAATGCAGCTCTAAGCCCTCAGTACATTCTCTGAACAGCTTTGACATCTTTCAAACTCAGATTGTAGGAAGAGCTGTCTGCTCTTATGTATATGCTGTTTGCAATAGCCTGGTTTACAGATGCAAATTATTAAGATAATGCTGAGAAATTTAATAAAACACTGGTTGATGGTCTTCCGTTTGATGTCCTACAGAACTCCCGTGGGATTCAATTAGAAATAGGTAAATGCATTCCAAGACAGAGTCTGGTTCCCCTGTCAAATACCTTCATGCTTGTACCCTCGATATTTCAGGCAAGTTCTAAAAGTCAAAAGATTAATTTTCTGTTCTAATTACTTGTTGGATGTAACAGACAAGTACTTTCCAAGTATTTATTAATCTGTGAGGCTTTGATCTAATACCCAAGAGCCATTTTATCTGTGCTGTAATTTATTAACATACATAAATATACACTGATCTTTCATGTGGTTCACAATATTGCATCTAAACACAAAAGGCACTTTGAATGAGGAAACTTCTCACTTCTCACTCATACTACAGAAGGAGCCATTACCCCCCCTTTTATCTGCACTAAAACACTGGGGTTTTTTTAATTTTTGAATCTATTTCATCACACACACAAAGTCATATTTTATAAAAACCATTATAACCCACATTGTTTAAACAAGCAGCAGCATTTCATCAAGGACAGAGCTGCTTTTTAGAATAAGCATAACTTAAATATCCAAATCTGCGCTGTTTTAGGTTTTTTGAACCAATTAACATTAACAAAAGAGTAGTAAGAGCAATAAAGAGGAAGTAACAAATCCACAAGAATCAGGCCTGCATTAATACATTATGCTATACACACTTCCAATTTTCAAGCCCTGTCAAGAATAACTGCCTTTGAATGCCCATTTCTCTGCTCTTTATCCTGTATCAGAATGCAGCAAACATCCTCTCAAGCTTACAAGTTAATTTCTTGCCAAGTGAATGCATTTTGCAAATTCGAACAAGTTAACGGGACTTCTTTTTAACTGAAGTTACAAACAAGTATTTTGAGGTTTTGTGCCAGGTTTTCTATATTCAACAATTTGGGCGTTTTCCATTGTTTTCGATTTTCACTGATGATGCCTCTCTCTATGAGGAGTTAGAAGGCATCAATACAGAACCAGAATAAAATTATCATTGAAAAGGGGCAGAAAACAGTGTTCTCACTGGACTGGAGTTGGGTGACACAGTCAAGCAGATCTTGCCTTTCCTCCTTCAACAACTGAACACTCAACAAATTCAACCCACAAGTGGGAATCCTGTACTAAATTTCAATTTTGTAGAGATATTTGCAGTTAAGGCAGGAAAGCAAGGATTTATAATGGAAATCTAACAAGAGACATCAAGGAAGGTCTCACCAGCAAGCTGAGAATGAGGGCTGAGAGGAAACAACAAATACGTGCTCCAAGAAGAGAAGGAAGAATTTCCCCTCTTAACAGCAGAGAAGGGACAGTTGTGTTTCACCACCGAATTCCCCATCAATTTAATACCCTGGCTTTATTAATAAAAGTAGGGAATTAACTTTGAATGGATACAGATTAAGGCAAATACCCAGAATTAGCATGAAACTCTTGTTGGCTAATATGTAATGAAGACTGCACAATTCCTTTAAACACAAGTAAGAAATACACCACATATTGTTTATACCAAACACAGTCGGGGATGTGAGCCTTTCGCCTGGGAAAACCATCTTCAAAGTAGCAACTGTTTTCCCAGCTGTGAATACTCTTTCCTGGGAAATCTATTCGGGCCATTACAAAAATAATTTTCAAAGGAATGTAAAATTATTCAGCCTAATCTATGCATATCCATATTTCAGACATGATTCTGTACCTTCTTAGACACGTCTGTTTACAGAAGGCCTACTCTTCTCTATAAACACTACATGGGTGTCAGAATTAAATATACCCCCTTTTTAAAATAAATAAATGTATGGTTAATTTAATAAAATAATTTGAAGCAACTCTATCAATATTCTGATGAAGAAGTGTTAGCAGGAAACAAATGTTTCAGTCACATAACCAGCTGCCCTCAAAGTTTGTTGTTTTGTGGTTGGTTTTTTTTTAAATTTTCCTAATTTGAGAAATATTTCATAGATAAGAAAGCAGATAAACTAAGCAAGATGTCATACAGTAAGCCATAACTGCCACATGGATTTAGAGCTTTGTAATTATCTCCTGTAACTATCAGAAGGCCACCATACAGAGAGGCACTAAGAGCCCCTGGGCCAGCAAACTGGTCTCTTTTTGCAAGTGAAAAAATCACACACAAATAACCCAAGAATAAACATTCAACAGAAAGGTATCCCAAAGCAAAGAGAAATAGGCCAAACATTTTAGTTATAGACTGACAAAACCCAGCACAATAATATCCATCCTGACATTTAACTTGGCCATTTTGAGAAACAGCTCCCCCCACACCTTATCACTGGGAAACTGCTTTCTGTTGATGTATCTTTCCATCAAGGCACAGGGGGAGATGGAGGGATAGGGGAAGATGAAAGTTTATGTCACCTCTTCATAACATGGACAAAACTCTATTTGCATGTTAAAGATACTTTAGAATTGGTAAAAAAAAAACCCACAAAAAAAACAAACAGTATGAGATTAGATTCTTATTTTAGGAGGTTATGCCAAATAAAATTAACTTTTTGGAATTTATTTCCTATTTTTTTTTAAGATTTTTACATATTCCTTGAATAAAAGTTAATAACCTCAGATAACGCTAATGCTTACAACAGAGGATTAAGCAAGTACAGCAAAACCAAACAAGTGCAGGAAGAGTGGACAGTGGAATTGCAATGCAAACAGTTGCCAAAATATACTTTTAATGCATATAAAATACAGTTAACATTGGTAGCCTGGTAACCAGAAGAAAATACTGCAACATCACACTAAGTTGTTAACTTCATGGCATTTTTTTAGGATGGGAAAACATAAACCAAGTTATTTTGATGGTTACAAGATAAGCTTCCCATTAATTAGAAAAATAAATTAAGGAAACAATAAAGGATTACCGAGTTTGTTTGCAAATCATCCACAACTCATTATTTCAAGAACAAGCTTTGGGATGAATTAGTGGGTTGTCAAAGAAATAAATACACTGTCTGACAATAGCTTTACAGTATCTGCTGGATCAGTTTGCACCAATTTCTGGTTTGCATTCATTAAACATTGAAATTACTACCCCAATTACCTGATTACAAGCAGCATTAGAGATCATATCCAAGTAGCACTCCCAGTTATTCCACCAAGCTCATGCTCAAAATGTTGACCTCCACAGCCTAAACATAATTTTACAGGGTTTTCCACTGCTACAACCAAACAGAGATTTTAAAGAGTCTTTTTTTTTGTGTGTGGTTTGCTTTGCAGCTAAAGAATTCTATATTGCTCTTTATTATAGCCTCCAAAACCTGAACAGAAAAACCTTTTCTTTACAAATTTTGCCATTTTCCATTTAGTAAACAGATCTTAGTGTTTGGGCACCTGCACACTCTGATGAAAGAAATACTATGAGCTACTTGTTTATTTGCCATTGTTTGAAGTATCTGTATGGAATCTCAGAAATTAAATTCCTTTCCCACTGATCCTGCCTTCATCTGAGGAAAATGTTGATTCCTCCTCCTCCAACCACTTGCAATGCTGAAGATAACAAGGAGGTACAAGGAAACACCCACTGGCTGTATGAGCATTACCTAAAGTACCCTTCAACCACGAACAAGGGGATTTGATTTATAAAGATTGATTGTCCCTTAGTCATTGTAATTTTCCTTGAAGTTACAGAGATCACTAGACTATACTGGGAAGGAACGGGAAATTAATATTGTTTTCTATGGATTATGAATTTTGAATCTTGCCTAATAGATGTTCTGTTCCAAAAGAATTTCCTACTGTTCTGCAGAAAGCCAGCAGCTCTGCAAACAGCACTGCAGCAATGAGATCTGCCCATAAATGACAAGATCCTTTGACACAGTAAGGTCATTCTGGGCAGAACTCACATAGCTCTGGGAAACAAAGCAACCACATGTTGTTCCCTACCTACAGAGCTGCAACTGTCAGGACTGCTGTTCCAGTAAGTTTTGTGGCATTGAGGCAGCTGGAAGTTTGAAGGCTGGAGAAATCCATCATCAAAAGCCAAACAGGGGTAATTGCAAAAAAACACTTCTAAGGGTTCTGTTATTTCAAGATGACACGTTAACAATACTGCTAATATTTTATTTTTTTTCAGAGAACTGAAACAAAACTAACTTGTAAGAAAATATTCATCAGGCAGTTGTTACCTAAGAAGCCAATAGTCAGATTCAAACCACCAATCTAGATGGCATATTTAAATCTCTTTCCTTCATACCTATGTTACAGCTTGAAAGGAAAAACTTAAACATTCTGATAGTTCAACATATAAACATGTTAGCAAATTATAAAAGTCATTATAAAAAATGTAAAACTAATGTCTAGTGATTTAAAAAAAATTGTTTAACAGGTGTGATTATTTCAGGTAGGTAAATAGAACAGTAACATTAGGAGAATCGGTCAGAAAAACCACAGGGCTGAATTAAGTTTTAAAACTTAATTAAACTTTAAAACTTGGCTTCATTAGAGATGCCTCATTTAGAGCTGTGTGGTTCTAAGATCACTCATGAAAGCATTCATATTGGTCTTGAATTGCTTATTGCTATTTAGTGTAAACAGAAGAAATTGAGTAGACGAAAATCAATAAAACATCAAGATTACTCTGAAAGGTCAAGATGTTCCAAGGAAAAATGCCTTTGTCTAAGGCTGGTAAGAATTTTTGAAAAAAAATTTCTTGAAGGAATGATCAGTGTACACTAAATCCAGTCACTGAAAACACACCTCAACTTGCCTCCAGCTCTATAAAAAAATCAATTAGACATTTGTATTTTCCACTTTGGAGATTAAATTTGCTGTACTAGAATTGAAAACAAAACAAAAACGTAAATCACAGGAACGTGACTTAATGAACCAGTGAAACCTCTGTGCCACCAAAAACTTTGACTTCTTTCTATCATACACAAGACTCCTTAGGAAAAACTGGAGCCTACCCATCCTTACTTTCAGAATGCCAGGAAGAGTTTCCTTTAATTCAGTTACTGCATTGAAAGCCAATCACAGCTCACCATAATCTAGCCACCATGACTCAGGAATTCCTGTAGATCTAGCAAAATTCCAGCTTATTTTAAAGTAACAGAAATCAAATTAAAGAAAGTAACAGTGCAGAATAAACCTTCCCAGCAGTTGCCTAACATTTGTTCCAAATTTCTTACTTGGAACCATTCACACTGACTGAGCACAGCCCCAGAGTTCCTCCTGATCTCCCTCTTTTACCCTGTTCTCTGTTACACTTTCCATGCTGACAAGGTTTGATGACCAAAAGCACTTCAAAGCATAAATGCCAGTGTGCCTTAATCAGGCATTTCACACAAAGCTGGGAGTACTTACAGAGTAACAATCAAACTGCCAAGCAATTAACTTTCTTTAACCACTACTGAAGTAAAATTGTTTAAGATCTGCCTCACGTTTTTCATTCTCAACAGCAATTTAAAAAAAGAAAAGAAAAAAAAAGCGGTCTATTAACTTAGGCTTTCCTGCTATCAACAGCTACAGTTTATAAAGCTGATGCCAAGAAATGGCTTGTCATAGACCTTTTATGGCATTCCCTAAAACTCACTATATACATGTTCAAGCCGCCCACTGGCATCAACTTTTATGATTCCAAGAACTGTTGTGCTTAGTGGTGCTCCCTAACAGTATTAAGGATTCTTCTTTCCATTACTCTTTGCTCTTTCTTTCACAGTCCTACAGTCTCTGCACAGCCCACAAAACTCACTTGGGTGTTCTAAGAACTGAACACTGGACATCAGATGGTCCAAAAAGGCCCCATTTGCCAGAAGCTTGAAGCCCACCTCGACCGTTTGGCAGTTTTACATGAAACTATAGATTGTCACAGGCAATAAAGTTTTCATTTTGACATTTCAATTTCACACTGTTTTGTCCTGGAAAATTATTTTCACTCAAATTTAATTATAGCACGGCGGATCCACAGTCTATAAGACAAAGGAAAAGAGAAACATTCCCTTCTTATGAAGGTATAAAGACAAAATTTCCTATTTTTCCTTTGACAAAGATGCAGTCTTTTCTTACTTAGGAACATTTTTGCTGAGTTCAAAACTGCAGAAATGTGCAGACCTCTGAACAGCTTCTGCCAGTAGGTTGGCTTTTTTATATTAAGCTTCCCAAACTCTAAATGCAATACCTAGAGACACTTATAAATGCAAAAGTTCTTCAAATATGCTCTTACCAATGAGCTTAAATAAAATCTAATAACAAAATAAGTACTAATCTTTAGTTATATGAGCTCCATTGAGCTACACGTCATGATAAAGGAAGTAACAAGCAGCTTTCACATATATTGTATGTTAGACCAGGAAACATAAGAGAATTAAGACCATGGCTTCTTGAGGTGATCCTCAAGAGTTCCTGAGTAAAAAAACCTGCCTTCTCTCTCTCCACTTCTTGAATTGCTTTACAGTTCTTTGATCCTCATTGCACAGTAATCACTAAGAACACCAGAATTCAATTGTCCTTGAATAATGCATAATTTCCACCACAAAAAAAAACAAACAACAATAACCTTTCAACTCCAAGTTCCTTCTTAAGTAACATACTGAGATTGCTAATTTTATTCTCATAAAATAATTCATAAAACGTTCAGGAATACAAGAGACTGCTGACACCTTCTGGCCACTTGACATTCTGTCCAAAAACCAGAAGAATTTCCAAGAAAACATCTTTCATGTTTTCCCAGGCAGTCAGGATCACATGAAGACTGAAGCTCCACCAAGATTGCCATATGACAGCTCCTCACTTGGTTCACCTTTCACCCACATCCATTCTCTGTTTTTCACAGAAACATCCAACACAGAGATCACCTCTCTGCCTGCTACAAATGGAGCCAGATTTGGCTTAATTTATCTTTTCCTTTTAGCTTTCACTCTAGGCATATTGCATCCAAAGAATCACTGCAACTGAATCCAACTCATGTTCAGAACAGAATCTACAGCAACAACAAATCCATTTTGTATTGAATTAAAGAGCCAAACCTGCAGCTTTTGCTTCTTCTTCTTCTTCAGTTTAGTTTCCAATTCCAGATCGTCCTTTTGGTCCATATGTCGCTTCAGCTTTTTTCTTTTTTCTGCTTCCTTTTCTTTTTTTCCCCCAATCATTTTTGGCATTCTAAAATGCTGTTCTGTAACAGAAACCACCGAACTGCAGTTAGAACCTTTTATAATGTTAAATGTCAGTCTCATATACAGACAGTTATACTATAATTACACTGATATGGTAATTATTTGTGACTACCTATGAAATGTATGTCTGCACTGAAATTTGATTAATTTGGGAGAATTTTTGTTTCCTTTAGGAATCCATTGTAGTTAAGGTACTGTAAAACTCAAATGTCAATCTCCTGTAGGAACCTCCTTTTGTCCTCTGAGGCCCTGTTGTGGAAAATGCCTCAGTGACCCTCCTGGTAGGAATTCTTAATAATTCTTCATAAATTAGAAATTCTTCATAACTTAGGCTGTGCTTTCTGAGGTTAGAACACACCACATTGAACTGTTGGATCAACCTCAGATAACACCATCATCTCAAAATACATTCATATGACTGCCAGTCATTCCATTAGTATGCATATGTGTGCACTCACATGCAAAAAGTAAGGCTATCTGATTACTAAACAGTTTTAAACCACTAGTTCTGATTAAACTGCAAGTTTTTTTGTTTTCATACAGGTTAACGTGGTAAAACTATGCTTGAAGAATTGTCTCATTAGCTTTAATTTTAGGCTGACGTAAGGGTGAAGGTGAACAGGAGCTGCAGACAACACTGCAACTGGTTCTGAAAACAGGTCTAGTTGTAACTCCACACTGTTTCTTTGGGAGAACGCCTGATTAAAGTGGCTTTCCCCAGCTGCCCCAACATTGTCAATTCCAGTGTCAGTTTCAATACACAGGCAAATGGTGGCTCAATCACATTTACCTTGAAACACACTGAAACATAAAACAACCCACAAACGCACGCCGGGAGGTTCCCAACACAGCAGAAGCTGCCAGAGAGGGGGCTGGCACCTCCGCGACACCGCAGCCAGGCCTGGCACGTGCGAGGCACAGCCGTGCCCCGGGCAGGAGGGCACTCCCACAGCCAGCCCCTACTCCCGGCTCCCCGGAACAGGACCCCGGCTGCGCTTCCCAACCTGGATGCGCTTCCCAACACGAAGCCCCGGTTCACATCCCAACGCACACCCCCGAGTGCGCCTCAGCTCCCTTAGCCACGCCGCGCATGTGGCCTGCCCGGGCCGAGCCGGGCCGGGGCTTCCCGCCTCTCCCGCAGCGCCGGGCAGGCAGGGGGATCCCCGGAGGAGCCGCCGCCACCCCGGGGGACCAGGGCTGCACCCCCCGTCCATCACGCACCTCCCGCAGCCACCGCCCCGGCACATTCAACTGAGAGTCACGCTTGGCGCCACCGCCCGCCCCCTGCCTCTCATTGGCTCCGTGGGGAGAACGGCGGCATCTTGTTGGCTCCCGACCTGCCAATCACCGCGGTGGCCAATGGGAAGCCCCTCTCGGAGTTAAAGGGCCCACCAGGAACACGTGTGCTGCGGAACGCTCCGCCGGTTTCTGGCGCCGCAGGTGACGTCATCTTCCCGCGCCGAGCTCCGCCTGTGGCCCCGCCCTCTCGCCTGGGAGATTCCCAGCATCGGGCCCATCCCAGGGCCTGGCCGGGGTCCGCCCGTGCGCTCACAGGGATCCCCGGGCTTGGCAGGGATCCACCGGCACCCTGACGGGGAACCGAGTGCTGCCGGTCACAGCAGACTGGCGTGGGGGCCGTGGCCACTGCGGACACACAGAGATGTGGCTCTCTGGAGATCAGATCTGATCTCTTGATCCTAAAGGCTCCAGATCCTAAAAGATCCTGAGGTCTGAGACTGCATTAGCCGATGGGGTCTCATGGAATGCGTGGGAAGAGGCCAAGGCTGTGATTTGACAGGACGGGAAAACACCTCCGAGGACAATTTCCAAGAAGCAAATTAGTTTCCATGTTTTCATCTTCTATAAATACCCCATGCACAAACTTTTCCAAGTCCCCTTGGTAATTTAAGGGCCAGAATTTTTACCACATACACATACAAAGATGACACATTTTTTTCAGGACAACCTGAGACAGGGTTGTTGTTTCCCTTTGCTCGGTTCCCAGCAGCAGCTGAGATGCTGGATGTGGGAACAAATGCTGGTAGACGAGTCCCTGTGCCATTTCAGGCAGTGATGGGAAGGGGCAGCCTCTGCCTTCCTCCTCACACCAAGGTACCCTCCTGTCCCCCAGCCCTCACTGCTAGGCTGGGAGAACCTCTCTCCCGTGGTTCTTGTCCTCACACCATGGTCAGAACCTTTGGGAACCCCCTTCCCAAAGCACGGGTGGGGTGCACAGCACCATTTGGGAATGGGTGGCCAGTTAGAAATTATAAAATGCATATAAAATATAGCAATGTGCTAGGGCTGAGGTAGGGTGTTGGCACAGAGGGGATAATCAGAGGGTGGTGGTACCTAAAACTAGAGTGGTAATTTAAGCTTTTGCTCCAATGCAGATAGGCAAAGAATGTTTTCTATGTTTAGACTTCCTAAAATAAAGATTGTGTTATTGCGTATCCTATTGTGACATCCTGTGGCTAAACACAGTATTACAGATACTGCTAAATCACAATCTTGGCTGCATGATTGCAAAAAATTAGATTATGTGGCGTGACCAGTGTAACTCATATCTATATTACATGTCCAGTTTGGCCAACTAGCTGTGATCTTCTCAAAAAACTTCTCCAGGACAAGAAATCACACTGGGCCAAACATTAATATGGGATAGCACAGATATTTGTTCTGTGCTGGACATAAATTACATCTGTCCTTTCTTAGGAAAGGCCTATGACTCAAGGTATTGATTGTTTACGTGCTGTCCCTGTGAAGGACCATAAATCCACATTTCCTCTTCAGCCAGCATTCCCACTCCAAGGATTAAACTGTTCAAAGACAAGAGACACAGCAGTCTTTGCACACCTGCAGCACCCCCAGGGTTGTACAAAGCACATGCACTAATTGCACTTACACTCCCATCTCTTACAGTATCAGCAAAGATGACTTTTCCCAGGTCAGGGAACTCAGCATCCTCTGCTCTGCAAAGTGCTTCTCCTCCCACCTCAGCAGCATTGCAGGGGATTGAAGGGGCTGCAAATACCCTCCAGTTAGTCCTAGGCCAACACTGCAGCCCAGAAGCCCCCCCATGCAGAGGAATGGCTCCAATGACACATGAAATTGAGGTCTTGACCCCCCGACACCATCAGAAAGCCTTGGCATTTTTCTCACAATTAGCTGGATGAGAGGTCTACTTAGATCCCATCTGGGGAATTAGCATTGTTCATTAACTGTGCATTTCCATTTCACCAACCTGTATTTCAGGCCTCAAGCTAAGCAGCTGGATACTCACAGTTTTAAAGAGCCAAGAGAGCTGATCAGGATAATAGATGGAGCATTATCCGCTATGACTTCACTTGTTTAAGCTTTTCAAGAAGACAGCAAGAGCAGCCTCCCTGAACAACACTGTATTTTGGCCTTATTCTTACACAAGACACAGTTAATGCTATTTTCTCTGGCTTCCTTTTCTCCCTGAAACAACAAAATATATCCCTGCAAATCTAGATTTCTGTCTAAGGGACAATAAATGATGAACAATTATACTGCACGTGCCTCTGTGAGCACTAGCCTTCAGACAGGGCCTGTAAAAAAGATGGTATAGCTTCATAAATGAATGTCTTCCAATGACATTCAGAAACCAAGAGGAAGCTTTACATTGATGTTGTCATGCAGAGCCAGAACACTTCCAAAAGGATTGAGACATATGACAATAGCTTGTCTATCAGATTTTCATTTTGGGAGATTCCTAGTTCAGGCTTGGCATGACCTAAGCAAATCTAGCTGTATTTCATACCAACTGCAATCTTCTACCTACCACCATCATCCCACTTCCTACATCAAATATTTTTCATAGTGTTAAAGTTTTTATTCCAAATATAGGAACAAATAACATTGGCTTGGAAAGGGTAACAGTTTATTGAATGCATACAGAATTATGATACAAAAATAAGTTAACTGCATAGAAATTTACAGAGAGAGAGAGAAAATATTAACTTTATTTTAAAGGTTTGATCCAGATGTGAAGAGCCTCTACTATCTGCACCTGAAAGACATAAGAATGCACTGTAAGGGTTACACAACTGGAACTTTCAGTCACGTGGAGCTACAACATGCCAGGGAAGCACTTGGGCCATTTATTTTAATTCAGGCACTTGCTGTGCTTTCCTCACTCTGGTGACACACCATTTTTCCAGAACTTGGCCAAGCCTCTCACTGAACAGGTGGGAGACCAACCTGCAGATACAATTTGATGTCCTAATGCTTGTGTCTATGAGGCCACTTCAATCACTACATTACAGAGAAGCAGGGATCTACCTGTGCGGTCAGAGCCCCTCTAGTGCACTCCCAACACCATTTACAGGTCACCTACCAACTCTAGTGCAGCTAGAGGTGGGACAGTGGCACCGTGTGGACACCAGACTAGTTTTAGTTTGTCTTTTCTCCTTGTGCAGCTGATACCTGTTGTGCTGACGATTCCCATTAGATGGCACTCCAGTTGCTCCCGGGGACTTGAAGGTGGGATGAGATGCTCTCATCAGAGCTGCATATCTACAAACAAACACAACCAGGCTCAGCATCTATGCACTCTGTACTTTCTTCCATCCAGTTTAATCATCTGTATCTGTCACACAAATCTCACAGTCCTACCACACAGAACAGTCAAGGTATGTCTGCCTGCAAGAGACAGATTTTTTATTAACATTACATTCAAACTTGGCTTGTCAGAATATTCTTGGTTACTTCAAGGTGCTGGACAAATCTTTAGGATTCTAGTATGTGGACCCAGACCCCAAAGGGTGCTTGAGTTGGTCAGTGCCTCTTCTCAGTTAGGAGAGACTCACACAGGTAAGCTTGAAAATTCAGGAAAGCATTTGACAAGCTTTTCTTCTTGGCTCAGAAATTAAGGCTGACATTTCAGAAATTCAGCCTGAGATACAAGAGGAAATCATGGCTGTTTTATTGACATGACCAGTAGTTTCCAGAATTCCCTGTCCAAGCTCCCCACCAACCCTTGATAGCAGCCCTGAGATCTCATCTTGAGCTGAAGCATCACAAGTACAGCTCACCCAGCCTTGGAGATGGGCTGGCTGCTTCCTTTGCAGTCGTGATCCAGAGGATGCCGATGTTTTATGCAGAAGCTGCCACCACACTGTTCACAAACCACCTTCATCATCTCTTTCCTTTTACAGCCTGGCTTTATGCATTTGTTTGTGAAGATCTGAGTAAGAGAGGACAGGAAGTTGGCAATGTTTGCTTTCTGGGGGCCATGACCAAGCTGAAGCACAAATGTTCAAGCAGCCTTAGAGCCAAGATGAAACAAAGCAAGTTTCTACACATTCTGCTGTCAGAAGGCCCAGCTCCACCAGCATTAGGAAGGCAGCTTAGACTTCAACAGTGGTTTTCTTACCTTCTGCTTTTGCTGTGCTGGATTGTATTTGCAGTCTTTATCTATGTGGGCTCCAACCACAATATCTGGGATTTCTCCCTTCTGCACTGGGATAGGTGTGTTACAGAGGGGACACACTGGGACCTGCACGTTCTAAGAACACACAACAGAGATCAGCAACACAGAATTAAAGAATTGTTTAGATTGAAATAGACCTTTAATATAATCAAGTCAAACTCTATTTTTGTGTCCTTCCCCTTCCCTTACCCATAGATAATAGAAGTATATTCCTAAATGTTTCATGTTCCCATTTGCTAATGCTTTTAAAGATACACTTCACAACAGTAACTGCAAATCACCATCCAAAAACCACAAAGACATGCTTTGCCAAAACAATTTGTAGCAATGTATTTGGTAGGTTGAGTTTAAATATCCTTTTGGCTTTTCTGGAATTACAGCCTTTAAATACTTCAAAGCCCACCTACGGGCAAGAGATCAAAGTTTGGACCCACTTGTTCTATTTGTTTCTTCTGTAGTTCCATGTTTGTTGTTCTTCAACTTACAGGACTTGGACCACAGAAAAATTTAGACCACAATACATTACTTGAAATATAAAGCACTCCTCTCTGGGAAGATGTGCTGTAAGTGAAAAAAACTAGAATCTAGCAGTTGTGACCTCTGAAATGTCATGTTTCTATATATCTGAAATCCAGATCTATCATTAACTTGCATCTTGAGGGTCTCCCATCCACTTTTATTGAAACCACAGGTGAAGTTTCACTGCAGCCCTTGAAGTGACTTAGCAATTCTGCAGGGTGAATTATGACTCACATCATACAAAACTCACTTTCTTGTAGGCAGAGCTGCACTTGTGGTCGTCATAACGGATGTGATCTTTACAGAAGACTTCCCCACATGCGTCGCATTTCAGAGGAAGGAAATCTGAGAGAAGAATAAAAAGAAAACATTTTTGTGGAACAAAGCTAACAACTCAAGCATACTCACAAAGACCTACAAATAAATTCTAAAGCAGTTTTTGTTGAGTCACAACCCAATTATCTCTATGGAGATTCGATCATTCTTCACAAATGTTAAAATTAAAAGAGCAAGAGTGCTAAGTTTTCCTCTTTTTATCTCCACTGTAAGACAAACACAAGTCATAAGCACCTCAGGAGCTCCTCGAATGCAGAAACCTCGGTGAGCATCTAGTCTAGAGCCAAGAGCTGAAGTACAAATGCAAAGCCCGGTTTCAAAAATAATTTTATTCTTGAAAAGCCATCCCTTAACAATTTAACGCATACAGGAACAACAGCTATCACTCTTTCTCTAGTCCTACTGAAGGGGGACTACAGCAGCAGCAGTGGTGTCTGCCGCTACCCCCAGCAGCCCTGCACAGCCTCGGGGGACGGGACGGGCCTCCAGCTTTACCCTCCGTGACGAGTCCACCCGGGCGTTCGGTCCGAGCCGGCACTTACCCAGCTGTTTGCAGGTGCGCTCGGAGCAGTGCTCGCCCAGCCACGGGAGCTCCATGGCACCGCGGGCACAGTGACAGAGCGACAAAGCCCGGGAGGGGCGCGGCCGCCGCGGCTTTATCGGCCCCGGTGCTGACTCAGCGCAGCCACGTGCTGAGTCACGCTCCCGCCGCACGGCCGCCCCGTGACGTCACGGCCGCCAGAGCCAATGGCGCGCAAACACCGCCCCACGCCTGCCGCGCGTGCGCGGCCAGCGGCCAATGGGAGGCCGGGGAGCGGCTGAGTCACGGGCGGGGGCGGGGTCTGGACGTGGGAACGGGAACGGGGGTAAGGATGGGAATGGGGTGGAGATAGGCCCTGAGGTGAGAGAAGACTTGAGGGAACAGGGCAAGGAGATGAGTTTAGGGTGGAGGTGAAGAGAAGGGCTCTCCAGCTTCCCCAGGGAATCGCATCCACAGCACGCGAGCATTGCCGGCGCTGTGCATCGCCTGTGGCAGGCGCCCAGAGGGATGAGAGTGCAGGGCTGTTATTGCCATGGGACACGTTTGGGAGGATGACACAGTAAAGCCCAGGTCAGACTGAGATCACTGGAGTGCCTCAGCCCTTTGCCACTGCCATTCGTATTTCGGTTCTTCATCACGGCTTCAGCTGCTGCACCATCCCCTTTGTGGGATTTTGATGCTTAAATTGTGTTACTTCCAAACTTCAAAATAAATCCAGAGAGCTTGGTGAGAGAGGGTGTTCTCGTCACAGCAGGCTGATATTCAGGGGCCTGCTGCAGGACTTCAGCATGGGCTAAACTGGTCAGCGTGGGCAAGCTGCAGTGGGCTGCAACTGATCCGAGTGGACTGTGCGAACTGGCTTGGACAGACAGGCCTCAGATGCAGCTGTGGTTTGCACAAGTCAACCAGGTACTTCCCCAGTTGGTGTCTTTTTTTAAATGCTTGTCTCACTTTGACAAGGCACCTTGAGATCAAGGTATATTTTTGAAAAGTTGATTTTTGGAGGTGTGTGACAGCATTGGCTTCATACAGAGCAGAGGAGGACTATTGATTTCATGACATTTGCTACAGGATTGAGAAACGACCAAGTGTTGTTCTGCCCCAGTTCTCCCCGGAAAACACCTGACTCTGCTGTAGTGCATGACTCAGATGCAGAGTGGAGCCATGAGGTCAAAGGGGAGCATTTGGATTACATGTGCTGTGCTGACTGCCTGCACAGGCCACTTTGTGCTGTTGAACTCCAGGAATGGCCTGTGCCACTCCTTCACCTTCCACATCACCCACCAACGTGGCACTCGTGTGACTCCTGCTGTGGATGCCAGCTGACAGCCAACCCACTTGGAGAACTTCCCAACAGCACAGTTCTGCTGGATTAAATGATACCAGGCAGACACACTGCCCACCCTTCAATTAATTTTCTCTCCTGAACCCATAAAATTACCAAATCTCCTCACGTAAACCCTTACTCCTCAGAACAGCTGTGCTGACAGAGCACTGGATTCTGCACAGGTCTTTGGTTTGTGAAGGGTGAACTCTGATTTCACCTCCTCCACTGTGGTGTTTGCTGCATGGGGTCTTCTGGGACAACTGTGCCACATCCATGCTGGGAACACCCAAAACCTGCCCTGGGACACCCTGGGCAGGGGACAGCCAGAGTATGTCACTCTCCCCCATTTCTTTTGTTCTTCTGACTTGGTTCTGGCAGTTTGGGACAAGTGAATTTTAAAATGGAAGAGGAAACAGTAAAAAATATCCAAATAAAATAGTAAGAGAAAGTCAGGTTACCAAAGGTGCTTCAAGAGCTTGGCTCTGTTATGCATCAGCTTCCTTGTACAATTTACACAACTCAAAAACTTGGAAGGTGCAAAAAACCCCACATGTTCTGCTGAGCTTGAAGGCTGATTTTTTTCCCTACAAAGCACCTACCCAGTGCTTGAGAGGAGTGGGACCCTCTGATCTCCCCAGGAAGGCTTGCCAAAAAACAGTGGGTGAGTTAAGCAGAGAGCAGGAGGTTGGTGTCTTCCCTGGCTGGCTGAGAGTGCCCTGCAGACTGGAGAGCTGCTGCCAAAGGGATCATGTTTTATGGTGGAGAAGGGAGGAGTTTGCTTATGGATAACAACAGAAATGGCTCTGTGCAGATTAGATGCTCTTAAAGAAGACTGTAAATCCCAAGTCTGGAAACCCACATAGTACAGGCAGCCGTCTTCATGGAAACGAGGATTAGAAATTAGCTGAGGTCTTTAGTAATATTTTTAGAAGGTTGCTCCTGACAGGTTAGGCTGCTGAGAACCAGGGGAAAGTGCCAAACCCTGTATTACTTGGGAAAGGATCACACAGTGCAGTGTGTGATTAGAGGCTGGCTAGCTTAGCGACAAAGGGGATAGGTGGGTTAGGGCTGATTCGGAAGGAATTAGCAAGGGAAATTGCTTGAGAAGCAGAATTTGATTAGGGGCAGCCAACATGGATTTGTGAAAGGAAAGCTATGTGTAACTAACTTGCTGGAGTCTGGGGGAGGCACCATTCCCTGGCAGCAGCCTGTGGAGTCTTAGTTTTATATAACTGATCTGTAAGAAAAAGGCCTGGCCCCTTTGCCACCAGAATGGTGACACGGGGTGGGATGGATGGAGATTACTTCCCTCCCTTGCATCTGCATGGACTCTCTGCCTCCTCTTTCCCCATCCATCCCTTCTACTTCCTTTCTAGTTTTTGTGAGAGGAGGCCTATTACTTTTCCCCATGTCCCATACTCTTCTCTTTGTCTTTCCCTTCCTCCCTCTCTAGTCCAGCCTCTTGTCAGGGTATTAAACATCACCATCCACCCCACCACACCAGCATGGTCTGCCTTAGGATGCTCATGGCATCCTAAAGGGGGAATAAAACTCTTCAGAAGAGGACATTCATGGGACAGCAGGGGACCAACTGTCCAACATCACTGCCAGCTACAGGCGCAACACGGATGGGGAGCCAGGGATGTGTTTCCATCCTGTCTCTCAGGGGAGGGTCTGTCCCCTTCCCACCACCCTGGGTTATGACAGCACAGCACAGAGATGCCCATGACCAAGACAGCAAGGTCCATCCACCTCCCCTCTGACATGTGTGCCCCAAACTCCTCCCAACACCATCCAGAAGACACAGATGAGTCCCCTGTCCCTGGTGTCCCCAAGGCCACCTCATTACCTGCAGTCCTCCTGCTTGTTGCTCCAGCTGCAGAGCCACTGCTGTGGCATTAACATTCGGGTGACTCCAGCTCTCATTTGCCTTTTCCAGGTCTCTAAACTCCAATCCAAATGTCCTGCTTTTCAGCTCATAATTTCGTACCAGGCTCTTAAAAGTGGATTTTATTTTTATTGGAATGACCCTGTGGTGCTGCCAGATCCCTCTGTGGAGGAGACATGACATCTCCATTACACAGCTCAGATAAGTGTCTTAAAGAGACCACACACAAAGGAACCTAATGGTACCTATTTTTATTAGGTTTATTACAGGAAGGGAAGGAAAGCAGTCCGATCTCCCCACAGGATACTCCGTTAACAGCAGCAGACAGAGAGGAGAGATCTGTGGAGGCAGATCAGTTTTCCAAGAATATTAGCTACTGCTGCTCTAAAATTAGAGTCTAGGGAGAGCAGACAGGTTGACATAATTGAAAGGGCTGTCTTATGGGATGACATAGTTAAACGAGTCCATGATCAGCTTTAGAGTGACAGCTCAGCGACTTCTTCTAATCCTCAAAGGAGCAGTGAGTTGCGAGGCTGTGATTTAACTAGTCCTGGATCTTATCTTGTGATGATGTCAATATTATTAGAACCCGCTTCTAAAGAGATGCCTCCAAAATCACTGTACATGAACCGACTGGCGTTACAGGCACGATTCTCCTGCAGCTTCACCCTGCAAAGCCCGTGCCTGATACAAACACTCCCCTGCTGCCCTTCTTACGTACCTGATTCTGTCCCCCTGGGCTGGGCTACCAGGGCAGGCCCAGAAACAGGATTAAGAATGTCATTTCAGAGCGGAGCTGAAAAATATCCTTCAGCTGCCTATTTTATTCAACATAATTTAATGGCAAACACAAACTAACAAAGTTACAGGTGAAATATAATAGCAGGAACCCCATAAAAAGTAACCTAATCTGTAAGATAAATAGACAACACTTTAGCCTGGGGAGATAGCAAATAAAAGAGAAATATGAGCAGAGCCATTCTCAATTCATAACTAACTTTAAAGAGAAATAATGAAGATGAGTTCTCCAACTTTTAATGCCCTAAGATTCTTCTCCACAAAAAAATAAAAGAGCGTTTTTAATATTTTCCTCGCACATTATATATCCCCCATTATATGTCAAGTGTCCTGGATCATTCCCACACTAGAAGGCAACCATCAGAAAGGGAAATGATGTGGAGAGACCCTACTGCAATTCCTGATGGAACAGGAGACACCAGGGATGGAGCTTTCCATGCTGGTGGAGCCTCTTGGTTGCTTTCAGTGGCCACCTCCCACTGCCTTGTTTCAGGTGCACAACTCAGAGCACCCACTGCCTTTATGGTGGCATTAGTCTGACGTTTATTATTTTAAGGGGTTTTAGCCATTTTTTTTAATCAGTGCCTACTTTAACTTCAAAGGCTGGGATTTTCCAAGCAGCCTACTGCATTTAGGCACCTAAATCTCATTGAGTTTCAAGTGTGTATCAGCCCTTAGGCTCCTTGGAAAATCCTTGCTAAGTGCCTAAGGGCTCATCGGCAGCCCCGCTCCGCTGCCGGATTTACACAGATACCATTGTACCGGCAGGAGCTCACTTCTTCAGTAGAACAGTCTCTTGTTTAAAATCCTCTTCCTAAATTAGGAAATTAACTAGGAAGGACCACCTCTGATGGCATTTTTTTGGTGATATATGCTTGTAAAGAATGTTATATCATCTCCTTGGGTTATACCAAAAAAACCCTTGGCTTTGTCGGCTGAACTTCAGAGACAAAATGCTCCTAGTTCCAGCTCTTGACACTCTGGGGAAAATCTCATATTTGATGTTTTAGAGGTAAACCCCACCATATCTACCACTGACTCTGATACCCACTATGTCTCCAACCCCCTTTTAGAGCACCCAGGGAGGATCTGTACAGGAGGAACAAAATATCACAGGATTAATCCGTTGGCTTTGCTGTTTGGGAATGCCTCGACCCAAAAGGAAAGGGCACAGAGAGCAGTCAAGCTGGCAGTGGGATGGGTACAGAGGGTACCTCTGAAAAGGCTGTCATAAACGGTGGGAATCATTGCAACAGCCTGTCTAATTGTAGAGGGAAAATACTCTTACCAGGTGATTCCTGGTCACTGATCAAACTCTAATGTCTTACCTAGCAGAAAAGGATTCAGGATCTCCATAGCAGATTCCCTGGAATAACAGTTGTGTTTTTGTTGAGTCCTTACTGCAAACAGCCTAACAGTCCAGCACTACTGAGCCCCAAATTTCCTAGGCTCTACCATGATGGCATTAATTAGCAAGGGAGGTTAGACCCCAAATACGCCTTATTCATTGCATTGCTGGTTCTGAATTAAAGTGTTTCACTAAACACACACATTTCAAGACTATTCCTTAAGGATTTCAGCTGCTGATGATTTAGTAACAGTGCCAAACCTCAGCATTGTCTTTAATATTTTTATTTTTATCAAGATAAATGAAGCCATCTTTCTTCCTGTTTTGTAGCACTAAGAACAAAACCTGAACTCTTGTAAGTGGGGTTTGGTTTATGCTGTCAGCACAGGAGAGGACCAAACCCATTTTTGGTACAGATGAGTGGGTCTTCTGCAGGTCAGCAGGGGAGGATGGGCAGGGAGTTCCTGGCGAGCTTGGGAGCCAAAAGGAAAAGGGCAGATCCAGGGGGGAATAGCAGGACAGGGGAGAAGGACCCCTTAGGTCATGAATCCTATAGTGGGCAGAGAGACCTTAAGAAACCATCTCCAAAAGTGATGACTCTGATTTGGGTCATGACCACTCTGCAGATGATACTGGGACTAGGGGATAGGACAAGAATTTTGGCTGTTCTGCTTGTTTTCCCCCACCTATCCGTCCCAACCATCCATTTACCGGTGGCCTCTACCGGCCCACGGTGCTGCCACCACCTTGGACGCACCAGCAGCCCTGGGAGGTGGTGGAGCACCCGCAAGGTCATGCTCCCATTGGGAAGATGTCCATCCCACAAGGACAGGGACGTGTGACACTCGGAGCCGCGTGCCACGAGGTGGCACCATGTCCCTGCTAACCCGCACGGCGGGGTCACCTCTGCGTGCTCACCTGGCAGGCCGCTGAAATCCTCCCTCTGAGATTTTGGGGGGTTTAAATAACTGCACAGCCCTCCCTTCTGTAAGACCCAGCTGAGGAAGGACGTGGTACCCTTTCCCATGGAACATGGGTGAGACCACTCACCTGTGAGAGCCCCCTGCATCTCCTGAGGAAATTTGGTCACCTGACAGTGCAGGCACAAGGTTTACAGAGTTGTGGCTCCATCTCCCACTGGCTGCAGCTCTCCTCAGGGGCATCCTGGGCTCCTGTCCCTGCCGGCACAGTGGTTTGTTAGCGCTGGGAGAGATGTGGGTGTCACAGTGATGGTTGTGCCTGGATCGTGTGTCTGACCTGGTGGTGTGCACTGGCTGTGCCTCCACCCCCCAGGGACCTGCCGGCAGAGGAGCTCGTTTCTCACACAGAGCTTGGTCATCAAGTCATAGAATTCTTTGATTGGTTGGCAAAGACCTTTAAGCTCATCAGGTCCAACCATTAACCCGACATAAGCCATGTCCATGAGTCAATGAAAGAGGGAAAGCTGTGCACCAGTATCTTTTCCTTGAAATATCAAATATTTAGTATTATTACAGCATGCTAGGAGGGATTCAGGTGAGCCTATTTCCTGAGGAACTTTAAACTCCATACCTTGGTGTATTCAGATCACCTCCATCTTAGAAGCACCAGTGCAGCCCCAAACCCAAGGAACTTGCCCAGCACCTGGTTATTGCCTTGATTAGGCTTCTGAGCTCCTGAATGCTGAGTTTCCTCAGTCTAACCCAGTTCTTGGGGTCTTTCAGCAAAGCCCTGCTGCTTAATCCCCTGTTCTTCTCAGGGGGGTTCACCCCCAGGACCTATCTGCCCCCACCACACTGCCCTGAGCTCTGCTGACACAAACCTAATGCTGGCATCTGTGGGGCTGACTGCTCAGGTGCTCCATGGAAAACAGGGTCACTGCTGCACCCAAGTCTGCTTTAGTGAAGGAAACACAAGTGCAAGCCATAGGGGTATATTAAATGAAAATTCCCCAATGTATAAGCGGTTTTACACTTGCAGAGGAAGCTCCAGCAGCTCCTTCTGCTCTTGCTTTAGAGCATGGAGCAACCAGCCAAAAAAACCCTGTGCTGCTTTCAGAAGAGGAAGCAGAGGGGGCAGCTCAAAGGGAGCTCTCCTGCCTGGCTTCGCTGTCCCTGGCAGTGTGCTCAGAACAGTAATAGAACGCCTGGAAATACCTACATTATTCCTGACACAATGCTTTGTGCCTGAACAATACATTTGCCAATTCAATTTATTCAAACAAGTTCCTTGGGAAGACAGCAAAGCAAATCCAGGTGGCAATTACTGAATTCAGACTCTGCCCTGAACTGGGGGAAACAAAGGGGCAAGATATGAGAGAAATAGCAAGTTCTGCTGGAAATCCCACAACAGCAGAATCCTAAGAGCTTTTAATCACGTGCTTGCTGGTATTCAGCTGAAAAACCCCTGTGTCATTGGGCAAGGAGACAGAGCAGCATTGCAATTGCTCTGCTGTAGCACTTAGCACTTTGGAATATCTTTGCTATGAAAATTAAACGCTGGTTTGTTTTCTTTTGAAAGTACAGCAGTACTTGGGCTCCATGGCCTGTTGCAGTGACATGTAATTGAAGAATAAGTGCATTCAGGAGCTCCCAAGAGTGACAGCGTTGCCAGTCCCACTGTGTTGCACCCTGTCAGGCAGGATGGAGGCTGCCTACAAGCTCAGATGAACTGTCAAACCAGTTCAGAGCCTGGTTAAACAACTTCAGCTGTGTGCTGAGCCTCATCACATCCCAGTCCCCCTTTCCCAGAACATCAGCTGGGACACGAGCCCACAGCCCAAGACTGGTCCCTGTGCCCAGGATACATCTCCAAGAACAGCCTCCTGGATGGCTGGAGGGAGAGGAAAACCTGACAGGAACCTCGAGTTTGGCTCTGGGCTTGCAAGAAGAAAACTTCTGTTGCAGAGGCACAGCTATGGAAAATTTCCTCTTACCAGACCCTGCAAACCACGCATCCTCAGCTTCCCATGCCCTGTTCACAATCAGGGGCTGAACCCTGATTGTGAACATCAGGGGTATCTGATCATGCTTCATCTCCCCATCCCACTCCATCCCTCACAGCCAGCTCCAGGGTAGCTGTAGCTGCTTTCCCAGGAAAGCAGTTACACCAGGGATGAATTTGGCCCTAGATGTAGAATTAGGCTAAGCCAAAAGGTGGCAGCATCTTATTCAGTATCGATTTTGCATGAATATTTCTTCTATTAGCCATTTTTCTTTCTAATCATGGAATGTAAGTTTGTAAATTACAGAGGTGGGGAGTAAATGTATTGCAACCTCTGGCAAATTGATATTTTTGCAGCAGCAGTAAACTTTTTCTGATGACAGATAATTGAAGGGAGCAAGCGTCAGATAAAATTCATAAAGATTTGGACCTACTGGAACAAGACAAATGATATTTAATGTTCAGAGTTATAAAGTAATTACCCTGGGTTCCAATATAATAAATAAAGACACAGTAAATGGAGTTTGGCTGACCAGGTGCCTTGAAGGCAGCACTGTGCAGAGCCTTGTGGCAGTGGGGGGAATGGAGAGGTGACAACTCCCTTAGCACAGGGGAGTGCTCGGGTTGATGCCTCCTCGGAAATGCCCTTTCTCAGGAGAAGAAGGAAGGAGCTGCCTCCCATGCCTGCAGCAGAGCCCTGCATCCCCAACCCCAGATGCTGGGTGCAGAGGGAGCTGTCATCACCCACAGCCCTTCTGCATTTCCAAAGGCAAAGGAGCTTTTGGGTGCCCAGCTACATCCATACCTCTCCAGAGAAGCCTGGTGCAGGTTCTCCAGCAAACCCACAGCCTCCCATTCTCCCACTCCAGCCAGCAGACATTGGTCTCTTCCCTTAACTCCCGAGAGAGCAACCAGCAGCTAAAAAAGAGGAGGGTGACCTTCTCCCTGAGGTGGTGACTGCTCTTTACCCAGGGGAAACTGAGCCTGGGGTGATGGGCATCCCAGCCAGAGCACAGCAGCACACCTCGGAGGGACATCACAGAGAGACTGCGACACCCAAAACCAGAAGATACTGGCCCTTACCCAGCTGCAACTCCATTCCACCAGCTGGGAAAGACCAGGAAATCCTACTCTTATAGTGAGGAACCACCTTGTCTTCCCTTTTATAGCCCTGTCTCAATCAGCCCTGTGATGGACCTTTCACCTGGCAGGGTATCTTCATTGCATGTAGCACCTCACTGTGCTAGGCACATCCAGACCTTGCACATAAGAAACAAAAAAAAGGTGGCAGAGCCATGTCTTTTTTTTTTTTTTTTTCCAGAGCAGGATGTCAGTGCAAGCTTCCCTGGCAAAATAAGTGCATCACTAAAATGTTTTTAATGCAGGCAGCGTCAGTGGCTGCTTGGCAGCACATGCCAAGTGCCCCAATGGTCAGGAAGAAAATATGCTCAAGCACACGCCGAGCTGGGAGGTCCCAACCCAGCCCTTCTTCAGGGCTCCTCAAACACCATCCCTGAGCAGCTGCCAGCAAAACATAAGCCAACAACAGGCCTTGTTTCTGTTCCACCACCAGTTCTCTACTGCTGATGTGCCCCTGCCCCTTTGAAGAAGTTGCTTAGAAATTCAGCAGCAATTATGCAAGCTTTAGTATTAAAAATGCACGTGGAACCGAAAGCAAATATGAAGCTGCTGCTGCTGTAACGCTAGCTTTAAGCTGTCTACAGTCCCTAGAAATTCTCAGTGGGATGTTTGAGAACGATGTATATGTGTTGACAACATTAAATGATCCATGGCTCAAGGACAGAATTGAAACCATACATCTACTTCGTACAGGCACTGATCACTGGGAGAGTGTTTTTCTTAAACTAACCACGGAAGGCCAGGCACCTCATCCTCCCCAGAAAGGCAGGGGTGGCTCAGGGAACAGAAGGCGCACACACGCTCCAACCACATCCCAGTGTGTAGCATAGCTCCAGTGAAAAGGGAGAGACACATGGACGCCATCAGCAGGAGAAATGTTATTGTGGCTGCACCATCTTTGAGGGAAATTGAGCATGTCACTTCGGTGCATCACCCTCTTCTCATCACCTCCCAAGGAGGCAGCGCCGCTCCGCTCGCACACAGCCGCGCAACATCTGGCCAGAGGGCGAGGCGGGGCAGGATGCTGCGAGATTCACTGGGGTGGAGATTTGCCTCTTATGCAGTACGAGCCCCAGAGCACAGCCCGGGATGCCCCTGTGCCACCCTGGCACTGCAGCAAGAGGAGAGCCCCCAGCAGCGAGTGCTGGAAGCTCTCGGAAGCTGTAGCCTTTTCTAGGCATGAAATTCTCAAGGACAAGGAAAAACTGGCAGACAACAGGGAGGATTAGGTGGTTCCCCAAGGAACACAAGAAACACTGCAAGAGTGTGTTCTTGCCCATTTCAGTGGGGTGATTAGGCAGTATTTGATGCTGAGAGGATGATTTCTATTAGGCAATTTTGCAAGCCTTAGCCCAGCTATTAACAGTAGGTGGTGGGAAGTCATGTTTGCCCGGATGCAACAAAACCAGACTCCTCCAGACTGCAGTGCTCAAAATCCAGGCCTGCCATGGCCAGCACCCTGCCCCAGTGAAGCATTGTCCTTGCTCTCCCTCCTAAAGCTGGTTGCTGGTGCTTTCTGCTTCTTGCTACTTTGCAGCACACTGCTGTGAGCTGCTTGGGGAAAACCTCCCTCCCTGGCTCTCCTGCTACTCCAACCCCATCTCCCTGGTCCCTAACTCAGGTACTGGTTTCCATCATTTCAACTATTACCAAACTAAAGGGTATTTCTTTGCTCCCTCGTTTATGCAGAATGTTTATTTAATAGGCTGGCCAGCTTCAATTAGGTCTGTGATTACTCACAGATGACAGCTCCAGCATAACAATGTTTACTCTCAAACTCCATCTCCAAGTATAACCTGTGATATATTTAAGGAGAAGGTATAAAACCATTAATGTTGAAATAGCTTTACCTATGGGAGTGAGGTTTCTCTAACAGCTGGCAACTGGGTAAAAATGTACTGGGGTTATCAGTCCCCTTCACCCAGATGTTTAGTTACCTTACTGAAAACCTCATGTGGCTGAGTTGTCCAGATGTCTTTGCCTTGTTGCTGACATGTGGAACTCCCTGCTACAGGATCTGTATTGTCTAAAATAAAGTTTAATAGCTTTAAGTGCATTTTCATTTGTTCATGAAGCATCAGGGCTGGTGACTGAAAGTGAAATGCACCATCTTTGGGTCAGATGTGCCCCTAAGATGCTTGGGGTGCATTGGCAGGAGGGTGTGTCGCAAAAGGAATATCCAAAGCTGTCATCTCGATGTGGTTTTACTTCTCAGAAAATGCCAATGAGATTTGTGGTCTCCATGGCTCTGGAAGTCGCATTTTTAGAGCCCAGAGTCTTTGTAAGAGGCCCAGCCTGGCTGCCCCTACAAGTTTGGTACTCAAACCTTTAGCTGGGTGAGAGTTACAGTGCTCAGGAGTGGGGAGAGGGGGCTCTGGGGTGGCTCAGAGGCAGAGGATGGGTGTCCCCCATCCCACCACCCCCTGTCCATCCAAGGGGGCTGGACTGGCTGTGCAAAGCAGTCCCAAGGAGAGTCCTGCCTCTCTTGTAGTATCTTATAGCAAAAACAGCTTCCATACATCCCTGTGGGTTAATCAGCTGCTTGGAGACTAATTAGTGCCAAATGCTCTTATCAAGAAGACACAGCTGAGTGCAAAGCCAGGCACAGCAATGTCTGGGATGTCCATGCCCTGCCCAGGACACAGCCTGGTTCTTCCCTGAGCCCTCCAGACCAATGGTGATGACCCCAGTCTGGCCATCGCCCTGGAGAGGGAATTGGCAGCAGAGGTTTAAGAGGGATAGGAAATTTCCTGGCTTTAATTCACTGAACTCTTTTGTTTCAACCACATTTAATATCTTAAAAATTACGAGTCACAGGGACCTGGGTGAGCCGAAGGAGAAGGCGTGATCTGTGAGGCCAATTAAGAGGCCGATGGCACATAGTGAAACGGGAGCCCCTCGGGGGAGGCCAAGGTTACATAAATAAGTGTGTGAAGGAGCTGCACTGAATCTGCAGACACTCAGCCACCAGTGATGCCCCTTTGAATCTGGGAAAATTAAATATAAATAATAAATGTTTAACCACACAGCAAATAAATACAATGAGGCACCTTTAAAAATTATACTAATAAACAGCAAGATGTTGTCCTTCTGACCAGGGTGGCTGAGCATATTCTATGTATTGGAGACAAAGAGGACAAAAGAGGGGGTTGTGTTTGGGGGGCCTGCTCAGCTGGGTTGTCTTCACCCTCAATCTGCCATCCTTGGGTAGAACCCCAGGACAGCATGGAATAAAACACCCAGCAAAACTGGAAATAAAATAGTGCCAAGCTCAGCCAGTGGATGTCAGGGCCTCCAGACCAGAAGCAGCTCACCTCTGCCTGTGTGATCCTGATAGGCTTTTTCTGGGTGTCTGGGAGCAGGATTAGGGCTTGGTTCTCAGAGGAGAAGCCCAGAGGCTCCTCGTGATGTTACAAATGTTCAATGTGAGCTGCGAGGTCCCCAGAATTGCTCTGTATCAGCACTCACTTTACAATAAGAGCTCTGCTTCTTGGCTTCCCTGTTTTTACTGCTTTCTTGGAAGGAGGGGGAAAATGAAATGGAGATATAAAAAATAAAGGGGTCATTTATAGTTAAGCACATTAGGATGGGAGCAAGAGAATAAAGCGGTGAGAATGGCTCAGCCGAAGGCCTACAGGGACTTGTTCTCTGGTACTGGCATGGTCTTTACTAGGTCGCTTGAACCTTTTGCACTCTGCTGCAAAGCTCAGACCTGGGCTATATATCAGCAGACTTGCCATGGTGTGCAGTGGAAAAGCCTGTAACTATCCTCAAAGCCGCTCGTGCCAGGAGTTACAGTTCATGGGTGACTTTTATAGGGGGCCAAAGCAACCAGCCCAAACCTGGGGATGCTGAGTGGTGCAGCAGAGGATGTGGGTTAAGTGTGGATCAATTCCCTTTTCTGTGATGTGATTTCATTTCTCCCCAAATTCTGTAGGGAAGGAGCAGAGCAAAAGACCTTCCTTTCTGTGATTATACATTCCTGGGCAGTTTAATTATAGCCTTTGTCTACTTAAACACTTTCACAGTAAACCCACAGAGAGCTGCCATCCCACTATACTTAGTTACCAATTTCTTTTCTTCCCAGCCCCTGAGATTTGGTTTCCCATTTAGTAGAGGCCACTGGAGCCAGACTTCGTGGGGCTACCCTGGCTGTCACCAGGGAGCTTGTGCCAGAGAAAAATGTGTCCCTCAAGTCAGATTGACTCAGTGGAGGCTGACACTGGTATTTGGATTTCTTTAGACCCGTGGGCTCTGATCACATCTGTTTTTGATGAGCCCCCATGACTTTACTGAGCCCCCACATCTCAGCAATCTCTAATTGCTTCAGATTTCCACTCAGGAGTAACTGTTCCTGCTCATGGCAAAATCCAGGTCCTGAGTATGCCACCACTTCTAGGAAGCATCTGGTTCCAGTGACAAATGTAGCACCCAGAGCTCAGTGCTGCTTTTGACACACGAGCACAGACATAAATATTCTCCAGCCTTTACATCCTTTCTCCATTTTAACTCATGGCTTCATTAGACTAATTTGTTTCCAGGTTGGAGGATGAATAATGAGCCTCAGCCTATGGATGCATAATTAAATTTTGATAGTGAATGTTTTTATCTAACCTTGTTTTCATTATTATCCTCAGTACTTGAATTACAAGTTAGAAATTTAGGGCTGCAGGTTTGCCTTCACATTAAGCCTGTACACCTATGTGAGGTGTGACAGTGGTCTGCCACCTCCCAGGACAATGTCCAGCAGTGACACCAGGGGTGTCATTTCACTCAGGTCTAATCATCAGGGATGTTAAGGGAAAGAGAAACAGTTAATGACAAAAAGGTTTTTCCCCTGCCACAGTCAGTACAACATACAATCTCTGGCCCATGTGGGGTCTGCACACTGCTCCACAGCGGGGTGGCACATCCCCATGGCAAGGGTCACCTGGAGCATCTTGGTGGGACATCTGGGTGGGACACACAGTCCTGTTGTATTTCCTAATGTGTCCAAACTCCATCTGGTTTTTTTGGCTATGTAGTTAGCTTTGTTTCCACAGTTATATGTCTGCAGATTCCTGACTCTTGCTGTCCCCCTCTGCCTTGCAAGTGCCTCCTCAGCATTACTTGGCCATTAAGGTCCCTGTGCCTTGGGTGTCTGTGCTCACTGATTATTTTCTCCGGCCTTCCCATTGTTCTTTTCAACACTGCAGTTTCCATCCGGCTTTCCACTGATCTTTGTGGCCTCTCCCTGCTCCTACCATTGTCAAGAGGGTTTTCCATAATTCCCTGACTGCTGGGGTGGTACCTAAAGGATGCCCTCAGGGCTAAGGTAGGGAACAGAGCCCTACAGATCTCGAATCCTCCGCTGCTGCTCCGGATGGGAGCCAGAGCGCTGCGAGGAGCCCGAGCAGGTACTTAGTACAAATGTTAATGGCGTCATTGTTTATATTGTAGGATTGGAAAGGGTCTCCTGGGTCATCTGGGGCATTGCCCTTCAGTAACTCAGTCCGTATTCAAGCTATCCCAAGGGTATTTTTAGTCGATTCATGAATCCTTTTAGGAATTCGGCCCAACGACCTCAGTCAGCAAACGATTCTTTTGGCTAATTGACTTCACTTTCTGCATGCCCTGTTTTAATACTGCCTTTAAAGTTTGAGGCTTTTTCTTCCTCTCTCAGTGTCACCCACTGCTCAATTTCAGCAGCTCTTTTTTCCTATTCCTACATCTTTATCTGCATTACAGTTGATTCCACAGCGCTCGCTGGTGAAGCCCCTGTCCTGTTGGAGCCCTGACACTGACAGAGCCCCTTTCCTGCAGGACTGAGCCCCTCTGTGCATGGTGAGATGGTCTCCACCAAGAGATGTTGGACACAGACTAGACAAGGTGGCAAGGGTGGGAGAGGACACAAAACTCACCTTTACCCACGTAAGTCTCCAGCACAGCGCTGGGAGCGGTGCTGGGGGCGAGCTGCCTCCCAGCTCCCATCATGCTGGCTCCAGGTGTTTGAAGGGTCCTCATTTTCCTTGATGTCTTCAACTTTAGCTAATATTAAAATAACAGCAGAGAGTGAAGGAAAAGAGAGAAAGAGAAGGAGAATTAAACAAACTCTTCTTGGTCATTATTATCCTACTCTGATCCACTATTCTGTCTCATGTCATCACTGCATTGTTATTTGCAACAGAGACAATTTTGAGCATGTTGTGGGGAGATTTTTGGGAGATAAGGTTGAGGGAAAGGCAAGGGGCTGCCACCAACACACATTTCCCAGCTGAAGAGGTCACTTGGCAGCACTCACCTTCGCTGCCCAGGATCCCTTTCCCTGCAGACCTGCCTGTTGGATTGAGTGGTTGGTCCCTACTCAACTCCATCAGAATGAGCTGTAGTTAAACACAAAGCTTTTGCTAATCTGACTTGATCCTTTCAGTGTGGGTGAAGGAGCATCCTCAGCAGCACACACAGGGGTGTAACCTCCAACATGGGACAGCACAGGACAATCACACTTCTACTGGCACTGGCCCCTCAGTGACTTGTTCTCCATCCATTTTCCTCTCCATCTTCTCTAGTTTTGGTGAAAGTGAATTCTCATCTTCCTGTGATGCACGGCTTAGATGCAGCTGTGAACGTAGCAGAGTTTACCCTGGGAATGGCTTTGCATGTGCAACTTTCCTCAAGGAAAAGGCACAGAAGGAGGGAATCTGGAGCAGGGAACCTGAGCTAACTGGGCAGACGGGAGCTTGAATGACTTATATGAATCCTTGGCATCAGACAGGCAGTGTTTCTTTTAAATAATTATGCAATAGTGCAAGCTTCAGAAGACTTTTTTTTTTTCTCCAGGAAAACTACATTTTAGAGAAAAAATAACTGTAAACCCAAGACGGTCAGATTTGATGAAGTCAGCAAAGCTGTAGCCAGGATGAAGATCATACTCTCCACATCAGTCTCCAATTCATCATCAGAGCCAGTTGGTAAATATTTGCTTCTTCTAGTGATCAGCTGAAAGGTTCCTTCATTCCCACAATACTATTATCTTTGCAAATTGCTTCTATTATAATGAAAAGCAAAAACCTAAATCCTGACTGTTTTTAATTGAAAACAAAGGTGAAAAAAAAGGAAAAGACTTTTACTATAATCAAAGTGTGAACTGTAGTTTAAATAAGTGCTTTCTGATTTTCTTTCAGACAGACTGATACTTAAAAATCTCTGCTGAGAGTATTTTTGCATAACTGTGTCTGTCCTCTGCTTGGCAAATTGACCAAACCAAGTGGGTTCCCAGGGCAGGGGTGAGCAGGTCTTAATATTCCTCCTTCTCCAGCAGAAACCAAAGATTTTGTTGTTCCCTGTGATACAATCACGATTTGGGGCGTTTGCATGGGTCTAGGCATCCCAAGGCAAGTCAGGAGGTGCATGGGTAGATCTGAGGGGGAAAACAAACCAGGATTAACATGGTGCAGCACCAGGCCAGAGCTCCGAGAGCTCCTGAGACCTCTATCCTTGGGGAATGCAGTTCATCTGTGCCTCACAAGGTCATGCTCAGCCTGGATTCACTCTGAACTTGGCCTTGCCTGGATCAGAGGTTTGACCAGAGCTCTCCAGACGCAGTTTCCAGCCCCCATGTTTCTGGAATATTGTGATGCTGCAATATCTTTGTCCCAGAGCAGGCTACTCCACTGGTCACCAGTGGGTCACTGCAGATGTCCCCCACTGCATTTGGTCTCCAAAGAGGGCTGTGATCCCACGAGTGCAGCCCTCCCCATCCAGCATAAACTCCCTCCTCCTGCGCTTGCTGATACCCGCTTCTCAAAGTGCCTCAAGTTTTCCTTGAGGAGGAAGGGAATATTAAAAGCCTTACCAAATTATATAGAGGCCTTTGTTATTTTAAGATACTTTCATTTTCCCCCTTTTCCATTTGACTTTGTTACCTGATGCTCGAAGAATGCATTTTCCCCTCTATTAAATGTTTTAGCCACGTACAAGTTCCATCTTAATGTTAGCATCTTTAATAGTAGAATATTACCATATTAATTGCTATTGTGAACCAGAAGATACTTATATCATCCAGGCTTTCATTACCGTCACGGAGGGATTTTTCCTACTGAGTCAAAAGTGACCACTTTCCTTAATCCCCTGTTTAAAAGCCCTGCTATTCCTCCTGACATGCCTAGGACGAGGGTGGGCAGCGTTTTCCCAGGGACAAACTTGGAATTAAATGCATTCATTTCCCAAGGAACAGCAACCCCTTCCCAACCTGCTGCAGGTTCCTCAGCGGTCGGGTGGTGGGGCAGTTAGTTTTTAAGCAATTAAGAGACAGCCACCCCCACACGCACACCCGGGCCTCCCCTGCCCGTGGCGGGGAAGGGAGGACAAGCGGGAATTAGCCGGGAGAACAATAGGGATTCAATCAAGCCCGGATCAGGTTGCAGCCCTTTTGTCGCCGGGACTCGTGCCGGGGGTTAATGGGGCAGAAGGAGATGGGAGCGGGGCGGCAGCAAGGCTGGGACACAAAGGCCAAAACACACGAGCTCCGAGGGGGACAGATGGGGACAGGGGAGGGAACAGCAGGGGGGACACCGGCAGGGAAGGGACTCCACCACGGAGCCGCAGTGGATACCGGGGGCCGAGGGGAGCCCGAT
>WAAG01093464.1:57419-195439 GCA_013390105.1 Tichodroma muraria
AAAAAAGAGAAAAAAAAAGTAAAGAAACAGAACTCGGGAGGATAAGGAGGGAGAGCAGAGGGAAGGGGAGTCGCCGCCTGCCGCAGGGGAGCACTGGCTCCCTCCGTTGACCCCCACGGGGCAGGGACCATCTGCGGAGGGACCGTAGGGGCATCGCTCTCCCAGAGAAACTGAGGCACGGGGTGGTCGCTGAGAGGCGAGGGGTGGCTCTGCCCCCCAGGAAGGCACCGGGTGCGGGCGAGGGAAGCCGTGCCAGCGCTGCCGGCACCCGTCGGGAGCGGCACCACATCCCCCGCCTTCCTCCCTGCTACCCGCTAGCGCCTTCGCCCGTCCTTGCGGCCTGGGCCACGGCAGAGCGCATGGACGTCGGTTTTCCGGCGGCTTTTGGGGGAGTTCCTGCTTTCCCCGCCGGTTCCCGAGGCAGCGGCTAGGGTGGGGGTCGCGCCAGAGGCGGGGCTCGAACCTGCGGCTCCAGAAGGCCGCGGCCCCGGGCCCCGGCCCCGCGCATCCCTTCACACGGGCTGACGGGCGGCAGCTGCTGATTGTTTAAACGAGGAGGCGGTTGCCTAGCAACCCATAGGAGGCTCATTACCGAAGCCACAGTGATTAACAAAAAAGGGTATGAAAGTAAAATGGATTAATTATTTAATTAACTAATTGATGATCAACTTCTTTTTAATTATTCACTTAATTAAAGAAGTGTAACTACAACACTGCCCTTATCAAGTGTGTTGATATACTGACAAGATTTCAAAGACAAAAAGAAAAAGAAGAAGAAAGGGGAAAAACATATCTTCCCTGCTACAGGCCCTGCAGATCTGAACCAGGAGCCACATGCAGCACCTTGGGACAGCCTGCCCAAAGTTCAGGTGTGCCCCCAAAACTTTCCTGTGAAGGGCTGGGGTGGCAGCCTCCCTCTCAGAAGGAGCAGCACTGTCACTACAAGTTAAATCTGTTTCCTGCTGCCACACTGCAGAGCATAAATCCAGCCAGGCTGGGCTTCAAGGAAGAGTTATGGAGGCCTTGCTGCCTCTTAAATCCGGGTTGATCTTTTCCTCTTAACTAGACAATGGTTCAGCTGGTCAGACCAGCCGAGAGCGTTACGGATGGCTGCAAAAGTCTCTGTGCCTTTTTCCCAGGCTAAAAGGTTCGGCTAGGACTGGAGTGAAGGACCCTTCCTAGGGGTGACTGAAGTGTGCGAAGGAACTGGGAACATCCCAGCCTGACATCTGTCAGTGGAGACGATGAGCATCAGGGTGTCAAAGCTGCCCCGGTACTTGTGCACGTGGTGCACAATAGCCCTGGTTTTCCTTGGCAGGGGGTTCTGGCAGCAGGGACCAGGGGAAGGAGTGCAGGGAGTCCTTCCCTGGCACCCCACGGAGCTCTCTGCCTGCTTAGGGATCCCTGTCCCCAAGCTGTACTCAGAGTCAGCAACAAGTCAGTGGTTTTGCTTCCCTACGGATTGGGCTCCTTTGCTCTGCTCAGCAAGTGTCTGGCTTTCCTTGTATTGCACTAATTTTGTTTCTGCTTTTTTGAAGTAAACAGTGCAGCTTGTCGAAAACATTCACCTCTCTAGATTAATTTACCCCTAATGACAAAGATGGCTCTGTAATCAGCAGGTAAATCGGGGAGTGAAATCCGCCCGGTTTTCCCTGTTAGCATGGCTGATGAGGGAGAGGGGGGCTGGTGCCGAGCCGAGGGGAGGACGGTGCTGCAGGGACTCAATTGATTCTATCTACCCATCTAAGGTGTGATTGGATTTATTGTCAGCATGAAGAAGACAAACAGATCACCTCTGCTTGGCAGAGTATTGGCAAGGCTGAGATCTCCTGAAGGAAGGAAAACTTGGGAAAGGCGGGCTTGTTTTTTCAAACCTCTTCTGAAGTGTTTCCCCTCTGTGCACAGGACTTTGGAGCTCGCCCAAATAAACCTCGTCCCCCATGGTCACCCAGAGGTGATGGAACTGTTGTCACTTCGTGCTTGGGAGAGGGGTGGAGGCAGCAGGACGCAGTGGGTTGGTACAGCCAGGTGGAGCTCTGAGTATCTCAACACTGTAAACCATGAGCACTCTGTGGCCACAGGGATGTGACCTGTGATGGAATGAGGCTGAGTGCTGAGGTGTTTTCCCTAGGAGGAACTGAGAAGACACTGGAGATGTTGGAAGGTTGAAAAATGGAGGAGAGGAGTTCTCCTATCCTCATCGAAGGAATAAAATTTCCAGTGTCAGGCAGACAGACAGAAAGGCAGGTCTGTCTGAGACAAGACAGTAGAAGGATGGACAAGGCAGCCTAACTTCTCCCTCACCAGTTCCCTGTGACTCCACTGGGTTTTAAAAGCATAAACCAAACCTTCCCCTCCATTTAATTCATGTACCTAATCCCCTAACTCTCTTAATTAAGCAGAGGGAAGTTTAAATTGTTCTGACCATCTTTGGGGGGATTATATATTTCAATCATCATTATGGTATGGCTATTTGTGATACCACGAGATAGATAGGTATATCCGTTGTATAATCAGGCATACAAATTATAATCCCCCCAAAGACATTTAATAACAATTTAAAATACTGACTACTGGACATAGGGCATCAACAGATTAGAAATGAATGTGAATGGGGGGTTTGTTCAAGGACTCTGGGTGCCTTATGCTCCGAGCCTCTGTCCTACAGCTCTTCCTCCTGGCATTAGGACCAGAATCGGTGAGGAGGAAGGGGCTTTCATCTCTGGGGTCCCTCCCGTGCAGCAGCATCTTGCATGGATGCATCACCCTGTCCGCAGATGGAGCTCAGGGTGAGATGGACGTGCTGGGTCCCAGGAGCATCCTCATCCTCCCGACCAGCTTCTGTCCCTTGGGATGCTGTGATGGTCTCATTACCTCCACTGGAAGCTGTGGATGTGCATCCGAGGGCAGGATGTGGTCTGATGCTGTCTAATTTTCTTGGAGCTGTACACGGGGGTCCCCACTGACATTAGAGGGAGCTGCTGAAGCATATCGAGAGGAGATGCTACCAGTGCTCGCTCTCACAGCAAAACTGCTCAGGGGTGTCTCTGTAACTGTGAAATCAGGCCTTTTGAAAGCATGGATTATTGAGTGAGTAGATCTAGCCGGCTCCTTTAGGGCCATTAGTCCTCATATGCACTTGGTTATTTTACACTGAAAGCATACAGGGGAGATTATGTCATTTTTAGGGTAGGGGGGAGAAGAAACAGCAATTTTTCTGTGTCTTAGGAGTAAGTGAAAATAACTGCTTCAAACCTCCTAAAACAGAAAAAGACACATGTCTAAGAAATAAAACCACATTCTGACTTGACAGCAAGAGCATTGCAGGCTAAAATCGAATTCAGTGAATTCTTGTAGCCAGAGTTTGGATGGCAAAGAACTTGAAACCTCATGGCTGAAATGGAACAACAGGACACAAGACTTCATATTTCTGCCGGGGAAAAGCTGAGTCCAAACAAATGGGCTTGGCAGGCATTTTCCTTTGCAGAAAGGCCAGTCGAGATGAAAAACTGATTTCTTGCTCTGTTTTTAAAGAACTACGTGGAGATATTTTTTTTCTGTTTCATCAAATTAGCAGAAACATTATTGTTACTTTGTGCCTTTGGTACAGACAGTGAACGCTGTGTAACAGCTGAGGAGAGCTTCACTCCTTCAGTGTATGAGGGGCTCAGGGCTCCTGCCACCCACCTGCAGCAGGGCAGAGCTGGGAAGGGCTTGGGTCCGAGTCAGAGCACCTGAAGGTGGCAGAGGGAGCTGGGTGAGGGAAGGGCTGACGGATTTGCCCGTTAGCAGCAGTACAGCAAACTTACATCCTTGTTTGATAACACCACAGTCGTGTGGGAAACAGCTAAACAGTTGTCTAACACAGCAAGGGATCTTGCTGACGATGAACCTTGCTGGAGAAATCGTTCCCTCAATGTGTCCCCAGTTCCTTATCTAGCTTCCAGAGCTGCAGGTTGTGAAAGGTTTCGGTATGGTTTTTCTGACACCTTATTGTGGCGTGAGCCCCTCGCCAGCTCCAGGCAGCCCTGTGCTGCTGGCTCCTCAAAGCCCTCAGAAGGGCAGACATGGATCTCCTGGCAGGGCAGGGCTGGGTGGCTGCTCTGTGAGGTCCCCAGCCCTTGTACGTTGGCTGTCGCTGAGGGATGAAGATGATTCAGTCCTGAGAAACTCTAAAAGCCCCAAATAAAAGAGATAATGGCTAAACACAGCCCTGGGGTGAGTTCAGCAGACACCCATGGGTGGGGACTGATGCTCTTTACCCAACCCAGCACTGCCAGGTGTTTTATAGGGGGTCACCTGGGCTTGGCTTTAATAGGAGGGAAAAGGCCTGGCCTCAGGCTCTTTGTTAGGAAAGGAGGCCAAATCCAGGCGTTCAGCTCTCCCAAGGATCCCAGATTTGTCATCTCCTTCACAACAAAGACTGCAAGCCTGGTGTTTATTTCCCTGCAGGAGGTCACAGCTCGCCCTCTCCGTGAGCAGGGTGTGGTGCTAGGCCTGGTGCTGGAGAACCTGCTTCTGCAGTGCTCTGTGCCCTCAGGCAGAAAGTGCCAGGAGTGGGGAAGCCAGGCCAGTGCTTACAAAGGATCGAATGCCCTGGTGAGGGGCAAGTTACACCCTGACCTGGCCCACCTGGGGACAGTTTGGGGCCTGCTGGTGTCAGCTAAGCTGGCTCAGACACCAGGTCTGTGCTGCAGCCGTGCCCTCTCGCTCTCTGGCTTTAAATCACCTCCAGCTTTCCTGTTTCTGTGGGCTCATCTTCCCTCCTTAGGAACCTCTACATCAAAGCAGTGCAGGGAAAAATACACTGCTAACTTCTTTAAACAATCCTGGGTGTTTTGATTACGGGATCTGGCAACTACTTTTCCAGAGCTTGTGAACTTCTTGGAAAACCTCCAGGGAGTTTCTCTCTGGGGGAACTTTATAATTTCTTGCTGATTTTTTAAAGTCTACTGATAACACCACATGAGACTTTTTTTTAAGCAGCAAACTCTTGATGGATGCTGGGTTTGTAGGAGCTGTAAATGTAAATTGTTTTTCTTCTGGCCACTTATGTTTTATTTGAAACGTACAAAATCTGAGTGTGTAGTTCCTGAGAGCTGGCCTAGAGAACAGCAGCACTCCCAAGTAGTTTGTCTCCTATCAAATGGCATTAATAATTTAGTCTCTAATTAAAAGTGAGGTCAAACAATGAAAAATGACTGAGCTAAATGTTTACGCTGTGATGTATTAAAGTGCCTGGTGGGTTTTAATGGATGGAAGGAGCGTTGTTATTTGTTTATGTACAAAACACTTTCAGTCAAAGACTGTAGGAGTCCCAAGGAAACGTATTTAACTAACATCTTTTACAGGTTACTGAGTCAATGTCTTAAAGAGACAATTTTTGCACACCTTTTATATCCTTCAAATTGCTCAGCTACAGATGCTCTGAGTGTCTGTTCCCAGCATTCTGGTGGCTGCTAGTGCCCTGAGTGATTTTGGGAAAGTACCTGCCATTAGTTTGGTTACCTTATTTGTCAGCAGCCTTGTCCAGAAGCTAACCCTGTACTGAACAGCACCGTGCTGCCCCAGCAGCTGCTCTTCCAAAGGAAAATGGGGAAGAGAACAAGATTTCAGCTCTCTGTGTGTAGGGAGGGAACCTGAGAGAAGGAGTACTCTGACTCCTGTGGGAGCAGGTCCCAGGAATAAAGCACGGGCAAGTAAGCAGATATTGACCCCTCTGTCATGGCTCTTGCCAAAACCTGGGATGCCCAGAGTGTCCACCAAGGGCCTCACCCACCTGACCAGCCTTCCCACCACACCATAGAGGGGTGCACTTGCTCTCTTTAAGGCAAATTGTGCATCATCCTGTCAGTGGGAGAGACCTGACTTCATGGAAGTGAGGGCAGGTTTCCCACAGTGGGCATGAATATGTAATTTCATAGATTCTCTGTGTCATTTAGGTGGAAATTTCATATTTCTGACCCAAAGTCAGGGCACAAAGGTTCTTGAATGGCATGAACATAAAAAATGTATGTGATTGCATGTCTGGGATGCACCACTGGGAACCTTGGATTTTGTTTCCAGGGCCTCAGGGTTAAGTCACTGGCTCCTCTATAGACCTGCTCTTACAGTTTTACAGACACCTTTACAGAAGGCTGAAGTAGAGGGTGATGATTTGTCTTGCTCATGGTAAGCAAACCCAGGATATTCCACCAAACATCTAGAGCAAGAGGTGCTTTGTGCTGTCCAAGTGCAACAGGAGAACCACTTCTGTTCATCGAGGCTACAAGTGGAGGTTGGGTTAAGTATGGACCCAAGAAACTCACATTTCTTTACAGTACTCTATGCAACCAAAAAACTAGGAAACTCCAAGTCCCTACTCCTAAATATTTAGCCTTTATTTATTTACATTCTTAGCTGACAATCTTTATATAAAAAGACAGGAAGTTGGAGTTTTGCACCTATTTCATTTAACACCACTTAACTCCTGGCACTGGCCCAATATGTCTCCATTAAGAGGAGACTTTGCAAAAATTGTCCCAATTAAGCAGCAGTGTTGCGATTTGCTGTTGTTAGGCTAAACTGGTTCCCTGGGAGATGTCCTAATGAGGTATCCATCTTGATTAAGTGCAGACCCGTGAAGTGCTTCCCAATTAAAGGACAGAATATGCATGTATATTCTCCAAAATTTTATTTTTTTTTTTTTTTAGAAATAGTTATTTGTGGAATCTCCTCTGGGAGGATTCCACTTCCCCATGGACCAGGACAGTGTTTGCTTTGATGTGGGATGATGCTGATCAGGCCCATCACAAGTGGCCATGGCCTGGCAGCATCCACATTTGTGTCTAGCTCTCCAAATTCAGAGCAGCTGAAGGAGAAGGTTCAGTGGAGGAGAGCCCAGGCAGATGCAGGTGTCATTCCTCCATGTCTGTTCAGCTTTTGTACCGTGGGTTGATTGTGGGCTTACACTGGAGGGTTGGCAAAACTCCTTGTTCCCTGTGTTTCAGGCCAGCTTTCTAAAACAGGGAGAAAGCACTGCAGCTGAGGAGACAAGTGGTAGGAAGGACTCAGGTATCAACTGGTTTTATGGACAAACTGGGTGTGTGGCTGTGGTGGAATGGAAGGGGAAGATGCAGTTTCCCTTCCTCCATCTCCCTGCTAAAGCTGCACTATAGGAGGGCATGGCTTGCATGCCCCTGGCACGTGAGGACATAACCCTCCCAAGGGGTGATTTGCAATGAGAAATTCCCTCTGGTTTTAAGGAGAAAGCCCCCAGACTCCAACATTTTCCCATGAGAATTGTGCAGCTCTGACATAGGATCCCAGAGAGGCTGTGGAGGCTCCATCCTTGGGATTTGAGAAACCTGGTCTAGGCTTGAAGCTAACCTTGCTTGGGGCAGGAGGTTGTGTCAAGGACCTCCAGAAGTCCCTGCCAATGCAAGCCTCCTGCTGAAGCCACACCTGCAGGGCTGGGGTTGAAGTGGGGCTCCACCAGCAGCCCCAGCCCTCCAGAGCTGCCCCACAAACCTTTGGCGTGGGGTGGGGTGTAAATCAGGAGGAAGGAGGAGAAAGGCAGTTCTGTAACACCTATGTGGGGTTTGGAGAAGAGAAAAAACACCTGAAAGTGAGTTTCTTCTCCAAGAAGTAAGAGCCTCACTTCTTCCCTTTCAATAACTTTCACTTTAGTTTAAACCAACAAATGTCCATTTGTCAAGTGTTAATATTCACCCAATGTCCAGAGGACATACCTTGAAAGTTATTTATTACAAGACATTTTTTTTCTTCCAAGGAAACAGTGTTCTCATTCCATATTTCTCCTGTGCTACAGAATTACCAATCAACTGTTTTGAGTAATTTTAAATACAATTATAAGGAATGTGATTAGGACAAATGCAAAAGAAGTTAAACATAATCAATTCCTCAGTGCTGCCTTGTGGTTTACATTTTAGTATCGTTTAAGGGGATTTGCGCCAACCTTTTGTAGTAGATTAAAGGCAGATATTTTGTTTGTTACAATCAAACCTATGATTTTGGTTTTATAAATTTTTAAAATATTAATTATAGTTTGAAAAGTACATGGAGGTGAATACATTAACTAGTTTCCTGCTTAGATAGCAACTATTTGGTGTTTGGCATTAGATTAGCAAAGAGCAGGTTGGGAATTTTAATCCACCTTGTTAAGTTATTAAATTTTCTTTATTTACATACAGATCTCACTTTCATTAACATTGTAACAGGTGGTCATTAACAATTTATCATTTGCTCGGCAGAAACAAAAAGAGATTTTGCTACCAAGTTTTCTCTACTGAGTGTCTCAATTATAGTATGTAGCAAGGCTAAAACAATTACAAATACTGTTTTACAACAATACTCAAAACTTGGGCCCATATGGAAAAATCGGTAATCTTTGAAAATTTCACAGTTTGTAGTTTCACTCCGTGTAATTACATAAACAAAGCTTATTTTAATTTCAAAAAGGGGAATATTTTTACTCTAAAATACCTGCTACATTAAAAGTGTTTGGGTTGAAGAAAGTATGGACCCCTTATTCCATCCTACTTATTTGCAACTTAGGTGAAGACTAATAGAATTTTAATATGATCTGTAATCACACTAAAAACTGTAGTTCAAAATTCCTGAGCATCACTTCAGAGCTATTGAATAGCCCTGGATCTAATTAGCATAATCATTTGCAGAGCCCTTGGAGTCCTATTTTCACAACCTTTTTATATTCTGAAAACAGGGGGTTTATAGTTTCTTTTCATTTTTTGGCATAGGAGAAGGACATGGCACAATTTCCTTCTCCTTCCCCCCACCCCAGCCCCGCTCCCTCCTCCTTCCCCTCTGCTCGTGCAGCACGTGCCACCCCCAGCAGGCACCTGCAGGCCCACAGAGCAAACCCTGGCCTCACTGCATCACCCCAAAGCCTTGGAGACAGCTGGAGGCACTGGGATCTTTTCTCTTTCTCCTAAAAATAATGTGCTTGATAAGCCTATCTCTCTTTTTAGCAGCGCCTGTTCGTTTTGGAAGGAGCTGCAGCCTCCAGCAGCGCTTTCGGCGCAGCCGCCTCTCCCCCATCCCTGCATCTCCAGGAACTGCTCTTCTCTTGGCAGCCAAGGGCTCGCTCTCACAAGGTGGTTTGTTCTGGCAAGGCATCTAAATAGCTGTGGTCCTGGCACCACTCTCTGTTTTGCAGGATAGAGTTCTCATTTGAGCCTCTTGTCATTTGCAAGATTTCCAGCAATGCTGGTGCGTTTGTGATGATCCATAACACATGGGTGATTTAGAAGCATTCCTCGGGCTTCCAGCTCCTGCTACACCCAGGAATTCAAACCCCACTTTAGGATGAATTTTTCCAGTGTTATTTGAATTGTCATCTGGGTTTGGTGCACAACTCAGGCTGCAAGAAGCTCCTGCAGGATCACGTTTTATTCCACATAAAATGGCTTTGATGCTCTTAGAGCACAAGGAGTGCTCCAGAATGGCTCTTGAATTGACTGATGCCACCTCTGTGTGTGGTGAAAATAACCTTCATGTTACACTTGATCTTTTTTTGATCTCTTTAGGTAAAAAAGGATTATGGAGACGTTACAATTCTTAAGCAGATCCAGCTACTAGATCTTCAATCTCATCCATTTTGCTGTCCTAAATTGTGGTTAGGTGAGATGTTTGAAAACAACCACCATAATTCACCTCAGGTTGACAAATCATCACCCTAAACCCCTTCACTGGCATTTCTGTTTAATTTCAAATAGTTTATACCAGATCTGGGGGATCTCTCACCAAGGCTCCCTCTATCAGCCCTATCTGCAAGAACATGAGACACAAAAAAAATCACGTCCGGAAAATCCAATGCCACCAGGCTGGTTGGTGAGCTCTTGTGTCCAGTCTCAAATATGATCAAACTCTGGCTTTTTCTTCAAAACACATTTTATGTGTGTCTGGTGATCTTGGTTGTAATGTTCATTTTGCCCCTGGCAGTTTGTCTTTGCGGCTCACTGGAGCTCAGTGACGGGTTTTCAGTGTATTTCTGGACTGTCAGTTTATTCCAAGCTGCAAAGTGATTCTCCTTCTGTAATTTGAGGACTTTTATGAATTGAACATCAAAGAAGTCTGTGAGTCCTGCTCTGTCTCTCAAGACTGATTCCTGCAATTAGAGTTTCCCTAAATCCTTTTAAATTTATCATTGCTTTCACAAATCCAAGCCACAAAGTGCTGGATTCCTGAGCTGTTTTATTTCCTCACTCTGCACATTGTGCTGGGTGTTAAGGGTTGGGACAATCATTTCTGGCCTTAGTGGGAGCTGAGTGCTTGCTTCCACATCTGGACTAACACGTGGGTGGCTAGAGGAGCCAGGTGTGAGAGTTCAGTCTGGGGTAGGTATATCTTGAAGAACATTTACTTTGAAAGATCCAAACCTGCATCCTTATTCTGTTTGTCTTCAGGATGCTTATGGACTTGGTCCAGCAAATCTCCCTGCCTCGTGTTTGACAAAGGCCACACAAATGTGGAGAAAGGCCAAGTTCTGGTAGGTTTTTCCTGATCCTGAGTGAGGCTATGTGTAGGTGGGTCCCCAGCCCTGATCTGTGTAGGCATCCCAGAGGATCCTCAGCTGGCATTGTTGTGTGGATGTCACATGTGTTCTGGCTTGAGGCAGCTATCCTGCTGCGTTGGTTGAGTGTGGTTAATGCCATGCTGCACGTTTAGCCCTACCTGTGCTTCCTCCACCTCTTCTTCACCCTCACTTGCAGCACCAGCATCCCTAACTTGTGCTTGGGTCCTATGCCATGGGAAAGTAAATTTGTGAGAGCATTGTATTTTAATGGACATGGAAAATTAATGTCTAGAGAATACCGTAAAAAGGGACACAGGCAGAATGCCTCCCTGATTCTGCCACTGTTCTCTGCCTACATCCATTTTGTAGGAGTTTTTGAATTGCTTCCTTCTGACTAAAATTTTTCCACAGCAAAGATGTCCTTGATTGTGCTATTTTAGAAGGTAATTTTCCCCACCCTTGAAAGTTTTTATCTGTGGTGTTTTATATTTTCTCGCTGACTTAAATAGCCTGGTCTCTCTCTTTCTCAAAGTAGAATAGACAGTGACTTTATTTATCCTGTTGGTACTTTAAACTGCAATAAGATAAATGGGCACAATTATAGATGTGTACCAGAAAAGGAACATGTGTTCTAGCATATGTGATACTAACCTAAGCAGACATCTAAATGTACTCCTCAGATAACAAACATTACACACACACATATTTATTAAACTCAGCAACAGCCTTTGCCATCCTTTTCAGCTACTTTTAAACAGCTGGTGAACTGTCAAAACCACGTTAAATATTTTAACAAACAAGTTAAATATTTTTAGTTGTTTCTCTGATGGTTGTAAAAATTCAGGATGGAGTAATCTAACTGCTTTTGTGAAATGGTCGGGGAAAAGCAGAGGATGATTTTATTTGGCTGTAAGTTGCCAGCCAACTTTCTTTCTAAAGGCTTAAGCTGAGCTCTGCACCTGAGACCCAGCGAGCCCCGCCAGCCACGGCAGCGCCTTTGCTGCCTCTGAACTCCTGGGATTTGTGCTGGGGAAAACCCCTTGGACTCCCTCCCGTGGGATTTACTGCAGGTTAACACAGCGGATTAGATCATGGAAAGCTGGTAAATGTTTATTTACGGTGCCTGGGTGTTTATGGGGCTCTTCTGCTCCGCTCCCGAGTTCCCTCTCCGTAGACCTGGTCCCGAAAGCCTGGGGAGCAGCACAGGTGTGACTTGGGCTGTGCAGACACGTGTGGCAGAGGGGCCTTTCAGTGCTTCAAGGCAGGCTGGAAGCTCCAAGCAGCGAGGATTTATATCACTGAAAGTCAGAAAGGATTTGCAAAGCATCCGTTCTATTGCTATTTAAGTGCAACAGAGAAAATCCACAGTGAAAAGGCACAGGCCAAGAGCCTTTTTATGTTTAATATACATAAAAAAGTTGAGTATTACAACATGTGAGCAGTAGATAATGACAGGTGAATAAAAAGAAAGACAGCGACGTATCTAGCAAAGTGTCAGATTGATAAATAAATGAACAAAGACAGGAGAATAAAAGGCTGTTATGAAATATATCAAATCTGATGTGATATGGATTGTGCTGCGGGAAGTTCAGTCTTCCTTTGCCGAGACAGGAGTCAAGGACAAACAGTTTGTCTGCGATTACGAGCTGTCCTGGCTGGGGAAATAAATACACCTGGAAGATGGCTCTGTCCTTCCCCCTGCCTCGCTGCTAGCACAGGAGCACCCGGGAAGTTAACACAACACGATTTATTATGGGTGGCGTCTCCCATGCGGAATTATTACAGACTACTTCTGAGTGGATTATGGGCTCTCATGCAAAACTAAGGAATAAGGAAAGCACAGTTCAGGCTGCACCCTCACATCTGCAGAGGGGAAGCAGAGCTGGAAGCCAAGCGAGAGGATCGTGTTTTGCTCTAATGGAAGGATGATTGATTAAGCAGAAAGTGGAGGATTTGGGGAGGAGCCTGTGGCATCTTGCTGGAGAGAGCAGGGGAAACCAGCCATGGGGATGTGATGGATCTTGAAGATGAGCACCACAGAGAAGTTCATTAGGGTGTGGTGGATTCCCAGGAGTTGTGGTCCCTGCCAGGCAGCAGCACCCACTGAGCGAAGGCAGCACAGGGACAGCAGGGGTGGGAGAGGGGCCATGCTGTGTTCCCTGGGCAGCAGCGACCCTCAGGGGAAAGCTGCTGGTTTGGGGGATGGTGATGGAGGCTATTGGCAGGTCAAACTCCCCTTCTTGCTGGAAACTGAGGAATCAGAGAGAAACCAGGTCTCTCTTTGGAGAGAGCGGGTCCAGCCCTGACCTTCCTGCCACAGGGAAAGGATGATCTCAGGAGGGGAGCAGGGGTCAGCCCAAGCAGTGGCCAGCCCGGGGCATCTGCTGCCCTGCAGCTGCAGCGTAAAACTGGCACAAAAGGCCAGAGGGGCAACAGCAGGGAAAAATTCAGCTGGCCTTGTGCAGCACAGTGATATTGGGGTAAATGAGGGTTGCAGAGCCACCTGGAGAGGCAGGAGTGAAGGATATCAAGAGGGACAGTGAAACAGTCTTGGAGGGTGTCAGCCAGCCGTGGTGGGGGCTGTGTTTGCAGAGGAATTGGGACAGCTGTCCCAGTGGGAATGTCTGTGAGCAAAGCTTTTCCCCAAGGCACACAGGGAGAATGGCTGAACACACAGGGAAAAAAACATTCATGCTACAGTGCTTCTTGATGCCAAGATGATTTTTTTCCCAAAACTGAGAATAATGAATTTACAGGAAATTTTCTGGGCATAACTTGGTGCAAGACTTTTGAAGAACCACTGACAGGACACCAGCAGCCTTCTTGGCAGTGATGGAAACATGTCCCAGAAAAACTCAGAAAGGCTGTGAAGTTAAAAGGGTTGGCAGGAGCTGTGGGCAAAGAAGTTTTAAATTTTCCAAAGCTGGTTTCTGAGGAAGATTTTCCTGTGTTGAACCAGACCTGAGGTATCACAAATTGTTATAACTGAGCTAATTGTATTAGTGTTTCATCACTCAGCATTATTGAAAATCTTGTCCTATATTTTTGTGCTTTTTTTTCTTTTTCTCTGTTAAAAGCAAGACTTAAAACAAATGCTGTCAGGATTACAAACACAGGTCTGATTTGCCAAGTGCTTCTCACAACAAGATCCCTGCTCATCACTCTCAGTCCCAGGTCCGAGGAGGAAGAGGTTTTGTTAAGAGACTCGGTAGGAAAAGGTTTCTTTGTCTCTGTCAGCTCTACTTGGCAGCAATCACTGGGCAGGCAGCCTCCTCTACTAGGATTGCTTTCTGTGTCGAACACCTCATCATTAGAAAGTGAGGCTTGAATGTTATTCTTTAAGCCTTAGATCAACTGTGGAGGCTGAGATGTAATGGAAAAACCTGATGCTGGAAATTCTCGAGTCATTATCACAATTTATACTTAAAAGAGCTCCAGTTTTATAGCAAAAAAAAAAATAATCCATTCATTTTAATCATTGCAAAGATTATTAAAAGGTTTTGAATATTATTTATTGCAATTTCGTACCAGTTCTAATTCACTCATTAATTCTATTCATCTTGAAACTAATTTTAAACTTTCAAAATTTACCGTAGCATTTTGAAAAGTTAAAGTAACTTTCAAGATGAATAGAATTAATGTTTCCTTTCTCTCCTTACAAACTGTTTTCACCTTCAAATACAGACCATGACCATACCATGCTAATAGCTGCAAATGTATTCTCTGTTTAAGGTTTCAAAACCATTACTTGACAGCTGACGTGGAACATAATTTCAGTCTCATTTTCAATGAGAGACAGTGCAGCCTCCTCTAGGAGCTGCAGCCTCCAACACTTACTCCAAACACATTTCCACAGCTGAGGATGTGGAATGAAGCTTTTTTTCCCTCTGCTTCCTCCTGTATATTTTCTGTTTGCTCTGTGTTCCCTCTGACTAAAGACCATTACAGGTCTGTAGAGTCTGACATAGCTGTCATAAATTTGGAGCGTTTGCTGTGCGGGGAACATCTGGTTCCTAAGAAAACAAAGTGTTATTTTCCTGATGGCTGCAGGAGAATGTCTGTGTTTGACCCACCTGTGAGGACTGATTATTTTTTAAACTTCATGCCAACACACAGGAGGTGGATGTTATCTGGATCCCGTGTCGTAGCCCTGCCAGAACTGGCCTTCATTTCCTAAATTCTTCAGTTTAAAAAGTTTCTCTCTTCCTTGCTAAATTTCTACAGGACCTGAAGGAGCAGGCATGGTTCTTTCTTTCATTGAATGATCCCAAATTCCTTTCTGAAATAAGGAAAATCTCAGCAGAAGCAGCTGGAAACCCTGTGAACAGACTGTTTTCAGTTTTGCATCATTGCTGCTGGGGCGGTGCTGTGGTGAAGGTGAATTCCTTCTCACACCAAAGGCTTGCTGTTCTTTTTGGAGTGATTGCCTTCATCTAAAGATTTAAAGGTCCTACACATGAACCCAGCTTTCTGATAAACCCCACGCTGCCTTTCTTCTGGCAGTGAGATTATTTGCAATAGGAGTTTCTGGAGTTTTGGGTGCTTTATTTTTGTGTTCTGAAATGATGGTGTGTCTGTAGCAAAAAGGCAGAAAGGGCTTATTTCTGAGCAGCTTCAGGTGTGTACACGAGTGGTCTGAGATATATCAGTTATTTGGAAAGGTCTGTGGGTGACACATAACTGCGAAACCGTTCTCATCTTGGGTTTTGTAAGGTCATCACTGTGTTCAAGCCTGCCTCTCATGCTTAGCTACAGCATGAAGAGGGACATATATTGTAAACACAGAACTGCAGAAAGGTCCTTGGTGGGTACATTTATCATTTGAAATGAACAGAGATGGGTTTGTGGGGTTTTTTTGGGGGGGTTGTTCTTTTTCTTTTTTGAGGCTGAGTTTGAATCTCTACAGAACCCTTCCAGTTTTTCCAGATATTGCTGGGGCATTTTCCTTAGGATGTGCCTAAACTTAGGATGTGATGGAAATGCCACAGAGATGGTCTTGCCATCCATAAACTATAAAGATGAAGCTAGATTTGGCCCAGCTTTCTCTCACACCCCAGGGAATGCCCTACTCTTGGTGGCAAGCCAGGAAGACAACCTCAGAGAGGCAGCGGATAAGAGTGTAATTAAAGGGTCTAGAACAAGCATGGATGGGGTTCCCCAACACCCAAACCCTTCAAAAATTGGAAACACAATGCCCACAACTGGAAAGCAAGGCGAGCCAGACATCCTGGGCAAGGCTCTGTAACTGGTGAACAAAGAGCTCTCCTGATGATCTTCCTCTGTGACAGGTCCCCTGGGATCCTTTCACTGTGTAGTGGCCACTTCTGCCATGGCTGTAATGTGGGATTTTTGCTGGTTGGAACCTCTTCCTGAAGGAAATGGGGACAAACCCTCTTTCTCCTTGTGGTGCTGGGCTGTTAGAGTGCCCGAAATGCACTGTGGCAGAGTATAACTCTTTTTTATGCTTGCGGTCACTTGCCTTGATTTTATATGTGGCAAGTCTGGCAGTGTGGGATATAGAGCAGGGGGCCCCCAGTGTTGTCAGGGAACGTGTCTGAGTGAAGCATTTTATGGCTTGGCTCGATCTATTTCCTAGCTGGAATATTTCCACCAGCTTCCTTTGGCCGTGCCCAAGGCTCCAGCTTGTGGTTTCTGTATTTTCCTTCCCCTGAAGACCGCCGTGTTCTCTTGGAGGAGGGAGGGAGCGCAGGGAAGGATGCTGCTTTTGTGCTTTCTGCACATTTGAGATGAAAGTTCCTGCTGTTCCTCTCTGCTCCATGTACGGATCTTTTCCAGGAGAGAAGCAGAACGTGCAGATTGCCTTTAGCACTAAGCTTAAGTGGATCCTGCTCAGCAGCTGCCACAAAATTTATTCCCAGGAAAGGAACTAGAGGTCTAATGCAAGCGAGCGCACCTGAACTAGCTGAGTCTCTCCAGCACAGAGACTCAGGCTGGGAAGATGTGGCAGGAGAGTTCCAGCAGGATGGATGCACCAGGTCTGTATCTCAGCTCCTTGGTGGATTTCCCCTCCAGGTGTAGGGATCATGATCAGGAGTTCAGGTGGAGAATGAAACCCTTTGTATCTCAGATGAGTCTCAGCCTCACATCTGAAATAGCTGCAACCCATCTAAGGGGATAAACACCTCTTCCCTGTGCCAAACAAAATTGTTGTAGCTGGTGGCTCCGCTGGCTTTTCCCTGCCCAGCTGCCTCGCACAGCACTGCAGCAGACACGGGGGCCGGCACCCCTGAGGAGGATGGATGTCACCTCTTCTGAATTTTGTAAGTCTAAATCTTGATGTCACGCTGAAAGATCTGCTTCCACCTGAAAAGTTTCTGTTGCAAAGCAGATCTGCAGCAGTGTTTGCAATGGGGTTACAGGAGCTGGCAGCCTTGGAAGCAGAGATTCTGCAGGACTGAGAAGTGGGTCTCCAACTTTATCCTTGAGCGGGAAGTTTTAAAAAAAAACCATAAAAGGGATTATTATGCTGTTTTTCAAGCCAAAAATGCAAGCAGTAATTCAGACATGAGGAAAGCTGTCACTGCCCATGGCAGCTTAAGGAAACTGGCCAGAGAAAGGAAGCACTGTGTGCTAAGGTAACACAGGGAAGAGCCTTAGAGTGACTCTCGGGCACCTGCCAGGTCAAAAAGAGCCAGCAGCTGACTTCCAGAGGCCTTGGATGGGATCCAGAGTTAGAGCAGCACCTGATCCCTAAGCTGCTGGGTATTTAAGGAAGGCTTTGTGATTTAGGATGGCCACTGCTGCTTAAAGTGTTGGCATTGTGTTGTAAATACAGTTTAGCCGAATGATGCATTTCCTATTTCAGTTTCTGATTTCAATTACGAAGGCTGACTGGCTCGATACCATCATCACTAAACTGAAACCTTTAATATTCAAGGCAAAAAAGTTTCAAAAAGTGAATGAATTGATCTCATGAATGAAGTCACTCATACAGACTGTGTCCAACTCAGCAGCACAAAGGCAAAAGGCAGAATAGCCTGAACCTCTGGATCTATATCTCCAAATACACAATAACAGCAACTGCCTCATTCCTTTTAAAGAACAACCATAGAAAATAAGACTATTTTTGATGAGAAGTGAGTGGGAATTATGTGGATTGTACTGCAGGAAAATGGGATTGAGAAGACAAAAATGTGAGGTTTTGGAGACAGAGCTGGTAGATAAACTCATATTGGATTTGTGCTTCTTTCTGTTTAAGAAATGTGGTCCTTACCATGCCACTGGTTTTTAAGGAAAGCTCTCCATTGATTTCAGAGGGGTATTCTGCCCAAAAATCAATGGTAGGAGATGCCCCCATGTATTTACCTATTCTGATTTGGTTATTGACTTCTAATAACTCTACAGATACTAACAAGGCAAAATGCCAGGACAATGTTGCTGCAAATTTAAGCCAGGAATTCCCTTGGAAATCTCATGTGGCAATGCCTAAATACCTCATTTTTCAGAAACCACCCCCCAAAATGCAAATTGTTCTGCTCTCCAGGTGAACATGTACCTTTTTTTCCCTGAGTGATCACCTATCCATCAGAAAATTGGGAGTGGGAGGGGTGCAGGGCAGGCTGATTCTGCAAAGCTGCCTGCTAAAGCCCTGATTACTGTTATCAAGCAAAGAAGCAGTCCAGTTTAAGCTGCTAGGGTTTCTGACGAGCAACAGGTTATAATGAAGGAAGGCAGAGGAACGCGTGAATGAGCGACTACAGACCCTGGTAAAGAGAGGATTACACTGAAGGTACGTTCCAGGGAAGAGACTGCACATTTCAGGGCAAGGCAGCAAATGGGCTTAAAAATAATCTGAATTTTTTCTTTCCCTCCCAATCCAACAAAGATAGAGAGTGTAAGATGCTTGTGGAGGGCAGGTCAGCACATCAGACGGGCTCTGCTGGTGCTGCTGGGAGCAGTGAGGGAAGGATCCTGCCTGCCTGGGGTGAGTCAATGAGGTTAAAATGTGCACTCTTACCAAGCCGGTCCTGGTGGTGTGGGGGTGTTTGGCTGTGTCTGCACAGCATCTTCCCCAGGCACATCGCTGTTGTCTCCTCCTTGGCCTCGCTACATTTTCTGGTTGCAGTGGATGTTATCTCAGCAGTCCTCTGGTCATTTTGAATCCCTAAATAAGCCAAAGGAAGATGTTTTGGGTACCCTTCTCCTTTTTAGGTTTGCTGGAAATTTATTGTGAGGAAAAGCTAAAGCTGACATTTGTAACACGGTGCCTGCTTGGTAGCAATTGCCTGTGGGGGGGTTCTTTCCCTGGGATAAATGTACAGCCCCTTCCCCTGTGGCAGTTGAATAACTCACCTTGTGTCTACTGTAAGGCAAAATTGGGTGCATGAGTACAGAGTGGGATTGCCACAATTGTGGTCCAAAGCCCATTTTAGCTGGAGATGGCTGTTCTAACAGCTATGATCCAGGAATCAGTTTGGTTTATGGCAAAGAGAAAAGCTTCAAAATGGTTCAAAACCCAGGAGAAAGGCTGATTTTTGCTCTTCTTACACCATGAGGCTGATTGTAGCAATGTCAAGATACACCCTTTACTAACCACAGATAAGGCAGTGCCCTTTGCTGTCTAAAGATTGTGCAGGGCTTGTGTTCTTGTCAAATGGATGAGGGATGCAGCATTCCTCTTTCCACTGAGCTTTTGAGCAGGCACTGATACATTTATAAATGGCATGTGATAAGCTCTAAAAATGCTGCTTTGAAATTGAACCCAGAGAAGTGTGAACCATCTCAAACAAAAGTGATTCGCCTTGGTCACTTGACAAGTGCAGAAGGAATTTCTGGAGAGAGGAAGAAAACCGAGGCAGCACCAACCTTCCAGGCTTCCCAAAAGCTCCGGAGAGAAGGAGCCCTCCTGGCCCCCGCTGTCCCTGCAGAGCCCTTGCTCCTCCCTTGGCTGTTTCCACTGGCTGATGGGAAGGATGGCTCTGAGCAGGAAGAGCTCAGGATGCAGCAGCTGTGTCCAGGGCAAGGCCCAAATCTGTGCTCAGCTGTGCCAGGTATTGGGCACACCGGGCATCCCTGCACTGCACGGCCCTCACTCATCACAGGGCAACAACAGGTGAGAAGTGCCCTGCACACAAACTGTCAGAGGCACAGGAATCACAGCTTCCTTGTGAACTGGATGAAGTTTCAGCTCTGCTGCAGCTCCGGGTATTGCTGGTGTTGAGCACGGGCTGTGGCAGCCTGGAGAACCAGGGTTATAATGCACTCTGTGCACGGTGTCACCCTACTGGAAAGAGGCTCATCAGAACATGGCATGTCACTTGTCACTTCACTGGGAACAGGTGAAACCCTATTATCAGTACACTGCCTACAGACTTCTGCTGCATCAGAAAACAGCTCGTCAGTGCTGTGTGTACAAAGATGTCACTGGTTTCTGCTGAACTGCACACAGGCTGCTCCTGCAGCTGCCTGATGAGTACAAAACGTGGGAGCAGCAGGTGAGGGAACAGCCTGGGGCCAAGCTGGGGCTCTGCTGGGAGCATCTGATGTATGTGGGGGGACAGGCAGCAATGGATGGAAGGGAATGGGACAATTTCCTAAAGATCAGGGTTTGGTTGCCTCTTTTGTGCCAGATCAGGTGGCTAAACCTGGACAAAGTACACTGTGGAGGCTGAAGGTGGCCAGAGACACCCCAATGTGCTGCTTTGCAGGGTAGTGGTGCTGCTACGGAGAGCAGGGCTTGAGCCATGCCATGCAAGGAGAAACACAGCCTGAGGCCCGAGACTGGCTGGACCATTGCTCCTGCTGACTCCACCAGCAGCAACTCAGTCTGGTGCTGGTACCAAATTCCTCACTTCAGGAGTAGCAGTCTGGAGTTTGAGGACGGCATCACTTCTTCTAGCTTAGTCCTCCTGAATTCTGCATCCCGCCCTCTGCAGACGTTCTCCTTCCCGTCTCCTCCGCTTCTCCCCCAGCACCACTCGGCTAATTTCTCAAGTGGGATACACTAATCCCATATTTCTCTCATAGTTACTTTCTCCAAAGCTGTCTTGGAAACCCAGGTGCCAGTTCCCCCCCGCTTCTTCCCCCGACCAGGGAAAAGAGATGGCGAACGGCTTTCTCTTGATTGTGTCGATGGGAGATGATTTTCAAGGTGAAATTTCTAGTTCAGTTGAGTCACTTTCATTCAAGGCAATGAGCAAAATGTCACCCCCACACTGAACCACACTCAATGCGCTGTTCTCCTATTGCATTTAAATTTACTCCACTTTTCCTTTCTGACACCTGTTTAAATCAATATCTTCCTCTCCAGGTCGTGGGCAGAATGTGCCTGGTCTCTCCGCACAGCGCTTCTCAAATCCACTAAAATCAACACAATAATTGAAATATTTTCAAGCTGATTACACCGCTGCCTGAGGCTAGGCTGGTTGCTAAGGGTAAGCTCCCTGGTTGCTAGGGGGAGTAAATCATCTTGCATTATTTGATTTTTGTTATAGATATGAAACCGCTACTCCCTCGATTAAATGTCTCTCAGTCTAACACCTATGGGACCTGGGGAAAGAGAAAAGAAAAGCAGCAACCTTGACCCTGTCAAATAAATATCTCTAACTTTTCCTGTCCTCCGGCTTCCAAACCAAACCTGTCTACTGATTTTTTTCATTTATTTATTTATTTATTTTTTTTAACCTGACTTTAAATAACAAAGCTGTGGGGACAAGCAGATGAAGAGAGGAAGAACTGTCTGTTCCATTAGAGGATCTCTCAGCTTGGCTAAACACTCTCTATTTACTCCAAACACAGCATGATGGGGAGCTACAAGGATCTAATAGCCTTGAAGATGTAGAATTGCACCAATTACAGTTCCTATTCAGCCCACAGCTCATGAGACATCAGCTGAAATCACAGGGCCAAATCCTGCTCCTAGGTCTGCAGAGTGCAGATCTGGAGCATCTCTGTGGCAGAGAAGGATTTCTCCAATTTTTCTGTGGTTGCACAGGACCGTAATGCTGTTGGACACTGCTGAGGCGAGGTGTCCAGGAGCCTGAATATGTGCTGGACACTTCTCTGGTGGAGCAGGAGCTCCTGATGCATTATTAATAGGAAAGCAGTATGTGGGGCATACCCCCGTGCCATGGGCATTTCAAAGTGCCTCAGCTCCTCCTGTGGTTTTGTTATTCCCTTAGTACAACCATTTCCGGGGTGAGGGTATTATCCCTGCAGAGTCCCCTCCAGAACCGCTCAGAAATTAACGTGACCCAGTAAATCTGTTACAAGCCATGGCAGGGCCAGAGGTACAAAAGCCTCTTCTGCCATTTGTGCTGGAAGCAGCCAGCAGCCCAGAGTGTTTCTGAGGCACAAGGTTACAGAGGGGAGCTGACTCGGCATAAAGTTTTTTTCCATCCCTCAAACCTCCTGATAAACCCCATAACTGCACTTGGCCTTCCCAACACTGCCCCAAATCCTCCTTCTTAGGAGAGAAAACTGAGGTACCAAAACTGGAGCACTGCAATTTGCATCAGGTTGTGCAGCCAGTCCCACCCAGACACCTTTTCCCCCCTCAGCTGCTGCAGCATTACCTGGAGAGGACAGGCTGCAGAGCCCCAGCTCCTGCTCATTGCAGCAGGCCATGTCCTTCCCTTCCTGGACCTGTTTCTCAAAGGGCAGCTGTGATCCATAATGGACAGGAACAGCAGCAATGTAAATATTGAAAACCCTTGAGTTACAACTATATGCAACAGCAATATCTCCTCTGCCATGTCACCTGATCCCTCAGCTGGGAACAAGGACACAAATGCCATGAAGTAAGTGATGTCAAGAGCTTCAAAAGCTCTTGATGAAATAGGTGCAAAGAGAGGTAGTCGATGCAAACCCTGACAGAGGAGAGGCTGGAGGTGAACACCATCATTAGCACAAATGAGGCCAGGCTCAGCCCAGCCCAGCCTGTGTTCAGCAGCACCTTCGATTCTGCTGCTCCCTCTGAGCTGTGCCAGTCACAGTGGTGCTTTTTGGGGTTATTGGTCAACACGTGTGGAAACATGCAGGGCACGGAGAAGTGGGGTCATCGGGAAAGCCTTGTGAGCCTGGAGGACACAACTCTTCCAGCCTGGCTGTCTGTTCTGTCCTTGCTTCCCAAAGTTTGCAGGCAGGATTCCTCTGCGGGGCACCTGCACCTGTGCCACACATTTAGTGGGAAATGCCTGCAGCATTAAGAGCATCACAATCTAAATGATTAATTGTTTAATATATTGCAAGCTGGTTACCCCCCCTGGATGTGCCATGTAACAAATGGATTCGGCGGAGATCTCACAGTTGCGAGCTCCTTGTTTGATTTTTAGCCAGCCAGTGCTGGTGGTTTGAGCTCACAACCACAGCCAGTGCTGCCATCACCTCCTCCAGCAGCCGCCTCACTGGCCCTGGGCTTGGGGTGAGGCTGGGAAGTGCTGCTGAAGGATGGGAGCCAACCAGTCCTTCAAATAGAGGTGTGCAACAGGGGTCAGGGCAGATGCTTAATTCAAGCTGTTACTTATTTTTATCAAAGTGTGGAGACTTGAAGGAAAGCCCAAAGTATTTAACTGAGAGGGACGCTCTGCACCTGACATGCAGCAAACACAGGGGATGTGATGTGGGGTTTCACTTACGTATCTAACTTACTTAAAATCCATATTAAATACTATTTCTATTCCAATATTGTAAGGTCACACTTTATGTCAAGGTTCCACGTATAAATAGTTCATAAAGATTAATAGATGTTTTAATCAATAACTAATCAATAGTTTAGTGACAGAAAAGCCCAGCAGTGGGGATTGCCCCAAGTGTTGTGGGCATTTTGCTCTGGTTTGGTGATGTTTGACCCTTGTTCTGGACTGGGACCAGCACTGTTGACAGTGGTGGAATGCAGCACTTCTCCATCACTGGTGGTAGGTACCCTGTGGTCATGGAGGAGCAGGGCTGGGCTCTGAGTCACCCACAGTACAACCAGGGGGGCTCACTGAGGAAGACAGCCCAATTCTGATCACCTAAACTCCCAAGAGGGCTGTGGTACAGGGTCCAGAAACCCTGTGGGTCTGTGCAGCCAAGTGCTCCTTCCTGAACATCTCATCGCCTGCTGGAATTTCTGGGGGAGATCTGTATTTGTACATGAGGAATATATTTTGTTGAAACATAGTTATGATTTTTAAAAAGAGTTTTCTGAGGAATAGTTCTGTATTTTTTTAATTCATCTTTTTATCATGCACTTTAAGATTCGTGTCCGCATGGGCACCAGAAAGAAAATGTAATTATCTCTTAAAAGAATACAGTCAATTTAAGGAAGACAAATATTAATGTTATACAAGTTGATTGGTCAGAGGTTTCCAAAGCAGAGAGGTAGATGCCCATTCCCCCAATTATCCAGAGGAGCTGGGTGTCTAATGTCTTATGAGTCAAACTCCTTATATAAAGCTTCCAAAACAGACCCTGTAATTGAATACTAAGTGACTTTTCCATGAGTTCTTCTTTCTGTACCATGATCATGGTAATTCAACTGGTAATGCTCAAATGACAAAACAAACGCTCGGCAACTTGACCATTCTGGAAACCAAGAGAAGCCATTCAGCAAAGCCCAGAGACAATGCCTTTGCCTCCAAAACCTCCTCTGCACGTGAATCTTTGAAGAACATTTCCATTTTTTATGGCCAGAAATATCTGCCTGCTAAACTTTAACTACAACTGTACCCAAAGCCCGTCTGTCTAGCAGCAGGTGGGCTAGTGAGAGTCACAGTCCTGCTGGGATACAGCCAGCTGTTCCCAGGAATGAATCTCAAGTAAATTAACAAACACCACACAAACCTGTCAATTGAATCATTCTTGATTACTGTAAATGCGGGCAACCCATTAAGAAGCTTCTCCCTCCGTGCAGAGGGAGTTTCTTTATTCCTGAGTGTGTAACAGTGACACCCCATCCTCTGGACAGAGGGTCTCTTAGGATCCATGGGGGAAGTTCACTCAGTCCAATGAGTTTGAAGTGACAGAGGTGTCCAAGATGATTTCCTCGCATCTCTGAAGGTTTGTGGGCTTCCAAAGGGCTCTTCCAAAGGGTGTAGTCAAAGCTTCTATTGTCCAGACACACTTCCCTCTTTTTCCATTTGGAGGCTTCTCCTGGGCAACAGCGTGGCTACTGAGTGGATCAAAATTCAGGATATCCTCACATGCACCAGCCATTTTCCACTTGGCAGGAGTACTCTGGGGGGAGAAGATCACCTTTGTGGAGATGAGAGAGCTGCAAACACATTGCATTGAAGGCAGGAGAGCTCCTGGTACCAGATAACAGCAGTTTACAGAGGCCGGTAGACATCATATAATAATCAGGGCAGTGGGTGAGAAGCAGAAGGTCTTTGCTCAACATCTGTCCAATGTTTGGTTTTGTACTTAAGCTTTGATGCTGTGTTCGAGCCTACTCTGTGAAATTATGGACCTCCTCTTGAGGGTGGATGGAAGTCAAATCCCTGACTGCTGGCAAAGCCATGGCAATATTCAGCTGAGGTTTTCTGCCCTGCCTGTGGGTGAATGGGGCTCTGGAGTGAGGGTGTGGGAGAGCTGCAGATGACCAAGCTGCCTGACCAGCAAAGAAACAGGGGTTTGAGGACAAATTGAGTGAAAGTGGATAGTAGAGAAGCACAGAGAGGAGAGGAGAGGAGAGACATGAGTGGGCCAGAAGCTGCTGATTTGTGCCAATAACAGTGACATTGAAACAACAGAAGGGAAGACAAAAATGCATTAAAGGAGGGAGAAAATGGACTGTCAAGAGATAACAGGCAGAACGGAGAGAGAATGCAATCTAGGAAAATGTAGAGGGGACACAGCAGGGAGAGAAGGGAATTGCTGTGAGGTGCTTGAGGACAGAGAATGCAGGGGGCACCAAAAGGACTCTTCTAGACCCAGACTAAGAGCAAGGTCTTACTGTCACCTCCCCTGGTGAGGCAGTGGTCTGGCCAGTAGCCAGGGCTCGCTTTCTGAGCTGTATGAAATGCGTGCCCTTGCCTGCAGCCCCTGGTGCGAGCTGGGGGCAGAAGCTTGGGCCTGTGGAGAGAGGTATTGGATGCCTGTGTAAGAAATCACTCCCATCTATCTGACTGTTGGCAGCCCTCAAACTAGAAATGGTCTTAAACTAGCTCATGTCTTAGTTATAATGGTGTTTGCTCCATGTTCCTGTTTGTTCTTGTAGTTGGTGATGGAAGAGAGCAAGGAGTAGTGCAGTATCGCCTTGATCCCATGCAGCAGAGCCCATTTGGATAAAGCAAGGTCCTTCCCATGGAGGAAACATCCTGTTCCATGCACACAACAGATGCCTGGGAGTGGGGAGCCCATGCAGGGTTGAGGGCCACCCCTTGCCTGCCCTCCATAGGACCAGTTTTGCAGGATGGTTGTTGTCCCACCAGTAGCAATGCTTGTGATATGTGCAAAGCTCTTGATGCCTGATCCCAGACAGTCTCCAGGACTGATGCTTTGCTGTGTCTCTGTAGGGAGTTTTAGTGCTGGTGCTGGTTCATTCAGCTTTGGGCAGCCCATAAATATGAGCTCGTCACATCCCTAAAAGACAACTGAACCTCAATTTAATTCCATGCAAGTCAGCAGTGACAGAGAGAACAGGGTCTGAACCACGCTGATGCCAAGGACTCCCAACCAGAGCAGCCCCGTTGAGTTCAGGGAGAGCAGAATCCATCCCAGGCTGGAGGATTTTGCTTGTGAGGATGTGTGGGAGAGGGAGTGTGGCCGTAACCTCATCAGTGGTAAACCTCTGTTGATGTGGATATTAGCAGTGTGTTTCCCCAGCTGTGTCAGTGTATGTGTTTGTGTATACAGATTCAATTTATGTCATTTTGTAAGCAGGTAAGTGTTCGTGCCAGCCTTCGTATGGTTTTGTGAGAAGTGTGCTTACATGTTTGGATAGATTTGATAACAGCATGCATGTGTGTGTGTTTATATTTAGACAGCCTTATGGGAATGGCTTAGTACACACGGAACAACATCAGGATGTCCTGGCTGAGGAGGGTTTCTGGAGACTTCTGGATGGCAACTGGGTCTGCTCCTGCCCATGTGTGTGGCATTCCTGACCCCGTGTCTCAGCCTGCTTGAGTGGCTGATGATGGTCTCATACATGGAGGGAGAGGATTTGTGTGTGTAGTTTTGGCAGTGGAAGTGAGACACGTGCATATGCCATTTCATTTTGGTGGGTGCCTTGGGAAGTTGTATTTGCAAGATTTCCAAAGGGCAGATACAGAAGGGTGATGCTTATGCACCCATAACAGCATCCCTTCACGTCCTCCAAAATTCAGTACAGAATGGACAATGTGGCCAAAAGTGCACAGCTGAGTATGTATTACTGATCTACACAGCACCAACATGTGTACGATTTTTGTGCCATTTCTGACTTGTTCCTGCAGCATGCAGCACGTCCCAGGTGCAGGGTGCTGTCCCACACATTGCAGTATAACTGATTCCCAGGGCACTTCCCAGCACATCCCACAGCAGCTGAGGCACAACTCACGGAGTCAAGCAAAACTCCATCTTCACCGAGAGGTTGTCCACAGTCAGTCTGATGTACACCAAGGCCCGTTTGTGGCTGGAGACAGCAGAGTCTGGTTAATGTTGCCCGTGGTTTCACAGCGTCACCTTGCAGCAGGTGTGCTGCACTCACAGGCACGCATTTCCAGGGCGCGTCTGTCTGTATTTGAAATACCTGCGCTCACCTCAGGGCTTTTTGCACACGGTGGCCCGGCGGGGTTGCAGATGGGGTGACCTCGGTGTGGGTGTTGCTGGTGGGCTGCTTTGGGGGCAGAGGCCTCAGTCTGCACTGTGCAGCTGCTGGGGACACTCGCGTCGCACTCCCGCGCCCGAGCCCCGCCACCCTCTCGCTTGGACACCGCCCTGACTTTTGTCCTGCCGTTTGACATCTGTGACTTTTAAGGCGACGCATCGCCAGCGCGGAGCCCTGCTCGGCCCCGCCACCCCGGGCTGCCATCCAGCAGCATCTGCCAGCCCCGGCCGTGTCACCGGCGCAGCCGCCGCCGCTGGCAGCCCCATCCCGCCGGCTCCCCGCCGCCCGCCGCTCCTCCGTGCTGGCGGGCAGTGAGTGGGATCAATAAGACACCTCCGACTCCTCTATTTACAAACTAGCTGCCTTCAGCAGCCAGGCTGTTTAAGCACTTCATTCCCATTCAGGAGGGCCATCTGCTGCCTTTTGCTGTAAGTCTCTCTGAAAACCTCAGCCTTGACAAGCTCGAGATATGTCAGCGCAGTTATCAGCGGAAAGCAACATCTGCCGTGCCTGACACCCACTATTGTAGGCCATTTAATCTGTCCCCCTCCTCCCTTTAACTGCAGACAACAGCTCCCTATATTATATTTTCCCACTCAATTAGCACTATCATCCTGCTGAAATAGAGGCCAATTTACCTTTAATGACATCATTGTTAGGAGAGTGGCAGCCCTGGCCGGTGGCTGGCGGGAGGCAGCGCGTCTCCGCGGCTCGCGGGCAGCCTATCCGCGCTGCCTTCACCCCGACCGCAGACATTGTTTCCGACAGTTCGCAGAGGCAGTGTGGCGGAAAATTGAGTCCAGATTCATTAGTTTTTTTTTTTTTTTTCCGCCGTGCACTGCTCAAGTCAGTTAAATTGATACATTTCCTAACAAAATTGAAGTGCTTTGTGCTGCCAGCGGAAAGCCTGGTGACCCTGCGCGGCCCACCGAGCAGCCAAAACGAGTTGATGGATCCATTAGGCCGCGCAGAATGCCTTCCCCCTCTGCCTCCGCTCCTGAGTGACACTGTAAATCTGAACCAATTTCAGTCCCTAATCATCATTACAAACCCCTCCACTGTTCATTTATTACTCTACAATTCTAATACAGCACACGACTGGGTCAGCGCACGGGGAGCTGGAAGGCTGTGGAGACAGGCTTAAAGAGACCATAATCCTTCCCAGGTTTCATCAGGGAAACAAACCTGATTTGGCCCTCTCTGGTCCCCACATGCTGCCCTCTGCCTCTGGTCCAGCAATCAGATGATGTGTGCCTGTCCCAGTGATGGGATCACAGGCTCCAGAGTGGGAGAGCTGGGCAGCAGAGGGGAAGCACACACGTGAAGGATGCAGGAGCCACGGCGTGCCACGTGAACCCCACAACGGATAGGGTGCTGCTGGAAGGCTGGCACAGCTGCTCTGACTCCTCAACTTTAGGATGGACAGGTGTCCAAAGGGTGCTATGCAAAATGGCATTGCAATGCCATGCAAAATGGCTGTGCAAAGAGGGTATTTGGGTGGATGAGGAGCTGGCACATGCCTGAGAAGGATCATGAGGATGGGGAATGTTGAGAGCTGGGGGTTTATTGAGGTTCTCCATCAGTTGGATGAAATAAAGGACACCTTTTTGGAGTTGAAAAGCCTCAGTGGATGGAGGGATGGCTTCTCCAGGTGGAGGTCAGTAGAGAGGCTGGTGGGACTCAGGTGATGCCAGCTCACAGCTGCTTCCCACCTCTCAAAGAGGTGCCATCCCTCTCATGCCAGCTTGGCAAAACCTTGCCCCGGCTGCTGGCTTCCACCATGAAGAGTGGATGCTGATTGAGTGCTTGACCTGCTAAGTGTGCTTCTGTGCCTAGACTGAGAACTTTTTCAACAGGATGCAGAAGAATTTATTTATTTGATTTGATGTGACTGGATTTTTTTCCCCCTGCCTTTTTAGCAACGCACACATCAACATCTCTGTAGGTGCAGAAGCAATCAAAGGATTTAAGAACATGGTAAATAATCAGATTAATGGCATGATCAGACATGACTTGATGGGATAGGATTGCTTTGAGTGAGATCAGCAGTGGCTGGGGAAATGGTTGCTGGAGTAGGATGCAGGGACAGGCTGCTCCTGTTTGGGAGATGGGCTGGAAGAGCAGGGTAAAAGGGAGTGAGCAGGGTGGAGACACCAAGAGTCCGAAGTTTAATCAGAGGTTGAGCAGGAGGGCAAACAATTAAGAAGCTCGTGGCTAAAATGTCTGTTTTCTTCCCACATGGGCTTCACTTGGCAGGGGGATTTTATCGAGGGTTGTCCTTGTTTGATGAGAGAAGGGAGCAAGAACAGTGATCTTAAAAAGGATTGATGGTCAAACCTCTTTTTGTAATTTGCTTCTTCAATGAAAGTCTGGGTAGCAAGTCTGCACCTCATGTGAAAGACTGGTGCCTTTGCTAGGAAGCCAAAACCTGGGTTCATGACCACGGATCTGCCTGGATGCTCAGGAGGATGTCAGCCTCCTGAAAGTGTCAGTTTTTCTGCCGGTGACAACAAAAGTGGGCCTTTTTCTACAGCTCATGTGCCAGACGTGTTTTGCTTCCTGCTCAGGGTCCCAGGCTCGAGGTCAGCCTTGTCTGGCGGGGAGATGTGACAGCTGCCAAACTGTGCCAGGGCCAACCGGCAACCTCTGTCAGCCCCAGCCAGCGTGGCTGCCTCAGCTGCCTCTCACACTCACGGCCAAACTTCCCAAAGTTTTCTCTGCCCGTGGTCCTCATTACAGAAATTGCTGTAAAAATGAAATAGCATTACAAGTATATATATTTGAAAGAGCAGTCCTGAGGCCAAGGGAGGTTGATTGTGGGTTTTGCAGTGGGGATTTGGCCAGGATGAACAACTCTTTGCTTCAAAAATAGTCTTGATGACCTCCATCTCTTGTCTTAGGCCCAAATAAACCCTGGGGCAGGATCACCTTATTTCCAAGGCAGAGAGGAGACCAGCAACTCAACAATGATGGCACCACTCCCTATGGACATATTTTTTTTAGGAAGGTCCCTGTTTGGGTCATTTCAGTTCAATCTGTGGTTGAATCGCCCTGTCCCCATCACCCCATGTCCAATATTTCTGTGGAGCTGAGCCAAGGCTGGCCCTGTGGTGCAGCTCCTGTACATCAGAGTGCTGCTGGCCCTTGGTGTGTCCTCTCTGTTCACAGCCCAGCTGATGCTTTTCAATCTGCACTGTTGTTATTGCCCATATCTAAGGCAGTCCGGATGAGTTTCTCAAGTAGCATTTTGCAAGGATCAATATCAAATGCTCTGCTGAAGTCTGGATGCATTACATCTTCTGCAAGACTTTTCATCCACTAATTTTGCAATTTGATCCAAAAATAAAAAGCTATGTAGTTGGTCTGGCGTGACTCGTTCTTTGTAAAGCAGTGCTGTTTATTGCTCGTGGTTCGGTTATCCTCTAGGTGCTTCCCAACATGCACCGAACAGCCTATTAATGCCTTCTGTGGCACTCTGGGTTTGAGGAAACCCAGCCGAACCTGCTGCTCGCACAACTGGGTTTGAGCAGAGCTCCACAGCAGCTGCTGGGACATATGTTCACTGCGCACACCAAGGTCTGATTCATCTCTCACACCAGCGTAAGGCAGGAGTAAGTCAGCTCAGCAGTGGGCTCGAGCATCCAGAGGCGGGTTTGGTGCAGCAGATGTTGTGTTGCTGTTGCAGGCAGTATTCCTGAGCTTGCTTTTACCTGCTGTTTCCCATAGTGATTGACTCATGGGATCTGACATCAGGGTTTCTCTTGGGGCAGCAGGGTGGAAATCGCTGGCTGCGTAATCGGTGTTTTATGCCACTCAACTGGACGGTTCAAACCTTTGGGTGACTGATTCAAATTCTAGTGTAAAGGCATTTGGGCTGGGTCCAAATCAGTCCTGGTAGAGTGCCTGCTATGGAACACTCGAGGATAAATACTTTGCAGGAGTGTGTTGGCATTTCTGTCTGCTCTAATCATGAAAATGTAGCCCTGGTGCTTCCTACAGCATAGCCTGGTGCTCAGGCCAGACCTCCTTCCTCTCCTGGGTTATTTCCATTCAATTCCAATGCCTCTCATCTGATGATGGTGCACTGTGCTTGTGCTGATGTTATCCCAGGGACTCTCTGAATGGAGTCATTGGGTTGTGTCTTGGCATTGCCAAGATGAGGACACCCTCTCCTCCCTCAGTTCAGTGGAGCAATGATCACAGCCAAGATACTGATACCCAAAAGGTAACGCGACCTCTCCGTTGCATTAGCTGTGCTTCCATTGCCTACGGAGCTCTGCTGCTGTATGAATAGTGGAGCTGACACAGCACCTTCTGGGATTATGTTTCCTACAGTTTCATAAGACCTGCGGTGGCTGCAATGGTGCCTCGGCACCACCAGCCTCCCCGTGATCTGTAACGCTGACAGCTCAGGAGGCTTTTGAGGGATATGGGCATACAAGAGTGAATTTCCCAAGTATTGCATGGGCTTGGGGTTGTATTGCTCCCTGCTGACTCCCCAGGCTCGTGCAGTGCTGCAACACTCTGAAAATTTGCTCCTTTACGGCACGACGCTCAAATCGTGCGGCCCAGGGGAGGACGGGATGGATCCAGCCCGGTGGGACTGGTTGCAGGACCTGCTGCTGGTACAAGTAACCAGCCAAGCAGCCTCCCTGATGGTCCAGATCTAGCACAGCCCTCCAAAGCCCACTATGGCTCACAGTTAAGCCAAGGAAAAGATTAATGGAGTTTGTTGTAATCTCTTCCAGCATTCCAAGGGATTAAAATAGTTTGTTTCACTGCTGGAGCATAATCTCAAGAAGGAAAGAATTAGTCTAATGAGGATCACAGTGAAAGGTCCCTAACAGTGTGGTTAAGGAAGTTCATCTGACCCAGGATGCTGATGATCCTACTCTAGCTGAAAATACACTGTAAACCAAACGATTATTCCTCTTTCCCCCTTGTTCCTGGGACTTTGAATGGATTTCATGGAAATAAAAGGCAAATGAAACCTATCCATGGGCACTAGGAGTCTATAAACTGGAGAGATACCCCTGAAAAGCTGAGAAACAGATGACTTTTCTGTGGACTTTCCCTGAGACCTGCACTTTCTCCTTAGGAAGAAAGGTTCACTAAATCCAAGCTGAGCTCATCCAGAAAAACTGGAAACCTTTCAGAGACCGTGAATTTCTGGAAAGCAAAATCTTTTTCATTTATGGACACCAGCACATCCAAGTGCTGCATGACAATGTCAAGCAATAACCAGTGTCTCACCTTATAAAACAGATGTGAGAGAATGATATTTTGACCTTCATTCATTCTTAACAGTGATTATCATGTGTTAGCCACCAAATGGTCTCTACAGGACATCCTTTTTCCCAGTGGAAATCCTGGTCAGTTGTTTTTGGGAGCACTGCTTTGGTGTGGGTTGTTGCAACACCCTGATCTTGAGGCAGCTGTGGATGGAGCTCTCAATGGGTGCCAGGAGAAATGCAGTGGGTGATGGAGGGTGCCTGCACGGCGAGCATGGGGATCTCCTTCAGAGCAAGTGCAGAGCCCAAGAGGGATCTGCAGAACGCTTAACATGACCAAATTAACCCCCGTGGACAGTCAAACACTTGTTTACAGAGCTGAGTAAAGCAGAGATGGAAATTTATGGTGTCACTAAAAGAACTTCTCACCTGGAGTACAGAGAAGAGGAAAGAGATAGCAATATTTCCCACTGAAAGGAGGAAGAAAGGCTCTTAACAAATCAATACCTTTATTTAGTCAATAAACCCACAAAACAACCCCACCAGGGGATAAACATGGAGAAAATTCACAGCTTGCAAACAGGCAGGGCTCTGATGCTGGCCTTTGACAAGGCGGTCACAGTAAATGTGCCGGTCCCTCTTGGTCGCAGGGAGGTCAGCGAGGGCCAGGTCTGTTGGGAGTGGGCTGGCCAGGGGGGCTGCAGGCTGGAGCTGTGCACTTGGAGAAGAGGGGAAGGGTCTTGGGAGCACCCTGTTAGGAGAATGAGCATGATAACTCAGGCTAGCATCCTTTCCCGGAGCGGCGCATTGAGCACTGCTGGCTTTGGGGCTCCTGTGGGGAATGGAAAGGAGGAGCAGTGTCCAGGCAGGGATGCCCCTGGTAAGCTGGGAGCATGCCTGGAGCAAAACTCAGCAGGAAATGCATGAAGCTGCTCTCAGCAGTGGCTCAGCAACATCTCAGGCAGAAAGGCAGAGGCATCATAACTTATAGAGGCATTTACCAGGCTGTGAACCTCCAGCAGACAACAGCTGTAGTCAGAAACTCATGACATGGCCCTGTGATGTGCGAGATGTAAAGAAATTAATTTAAAATGCTTTCTTTCCTTTTTTTCCCCCTAAATATATATATATTTATTTATTTTTGCTTAGCCTGCAGGCTTCAGATCATCAAGTTTTCTCCATAACCATGAACTAGAAATTTGCTTGGAAGAAATCCAAAGTGTTCTCTTATTCACAAGATTTCAAGAGCTTGAGCTTTGAGGAAAAAGCATCTCTGTCATTACAGTACTCATGGTAGAGTCCCAGGAGCCACCAGACCCGAAGCAAAGCTGAGCAGCACCACGGCACGGACTCCCAGAGCCTTGCAGAAAAATCCATCACCCTGCAGCAGAGCAAGCACTGGACACCAGCTATCCCAAAACAAGCCCAATGAAGGAGTTTGTTGCAGTTTTGTTCCAGCCAAAATGAGCCTTTGACCCATCTGAATTAATTTTCCATCCATGGAATGGGTCTGACCATGGGACTGCATCCTGGCTCTCATGCAGTGTCTCTTTTTTCTACCAAGGACATGGAAGCTGAAACAGACATACTGGGCCAGACTTTACATGGCAGCATTTTGGGTGAAAAACTGGAGGGATTCAGACAAAGCCAAGGCTTTCCAGACTGGTATCCAAGACCTCCAGAACTTGATGGAGCACAGGATTATTTCCTTCTGGGTCTATGATTTTCTCCCAACACAGTTGCAGACTGTTACGTGTGTTGAAGGAGAGACATCCTCAGTCAAGGCTCACCAATGTCACTCCACTGAACTGTGAGATGCTCAGATTTATTTCAGCCAAGTCCTGACCCAATACATATGCTCCATGTTTCTTTTTTTCCTTCTCCTCTTTCCTCTGATGCTGTTCACTACCCAGAGCATCCGTCAAATGAAGCACTTATTAGTGTAGGATAGCATCTGTTCTCTTGTGTCTTTGAGAAAGTTGATGCTTGAAATGCAGCCAGAGGTTGAGTTAGAGGCAATACTGACTGTTAAGAGTTCAAAGCTGGCTCCTAACTGTGTTTAAGAGCTGGATACTCACAGCTGGGAGAACTCCTGACTAATCTTATTTATACTGTCGGGAAATGCCTTAGTCCCAGTATAGCTCAGTACTTCTATTCTGGCTACCTGCAGAGAGTGGGAAGTTTTTTGAACTCATTTAGCAAAGGTTCAGCAAACCTGAATTTAGAAATGGGGGGAGACAGCTATGGATGCAGGAGAATTTGCACTGAAAACTGTCTGTCTGCTTCAGGTGCCTGAGTTTGCATCACGAAGCTGCCAAGAAAGGTTACCAAGAACTGATATAGGATCTTCCTGCCTTTGGAGAAGACGTTTGGAAATTCAGGCAGGGACAAGTCATTTAATACGTGTGCAAGAGGCTGCTACTTGGTGCAAAAGTGAGGATTGCTTTTGTATCTGGGCTCTCTCAAGAAACCCATATGTCTCCAAAATGAGGATCTGGTCCTGGTCACCTGGATCCAAAACCCTGGCAGACCTTGGATGTAGAGGCTGCAAACTCAGCTCTGTTGGTAAATCCAGAACATTTCTATCAAAATGCTGAGATTTACACCAGCAGAGCTAGGATTGCACCAGGCCCCTACCAGTTAATGCTCTAGTAATTGGATGCAAATGTGCTGGGGCAGGCAAGGTGGGGGAGTTCAGGAAGATAAAGGCACCTGAAATATGGTGTACAGTCAAGCTGTGTTTCCTGAAAGAGAGATATCTGTATCTCTAAATTTAGAAATGATACTCTCTTTCCAGCAGGTAATAAACCAGCAAGCGCTGTACATATTTTTTTCTATTTTGAATTCTGTTAACTGACAATTTAACCTAAAATCTCTTGTATTTTGTACTTGTTCAGCTGTAAACAGAGACTGACAGTTTATTTTCAAACATCCTGGTCTTAAAAAAAAAGAAAACCACACCACCATCACAACACAACCCACCAACATTTGAAATAAATACTTAAGGGTCCATGACAGACTACAGACGTGCAGTCAATGCTCCGCAGCAATCTCTCGGAGCTGTCACACTCCGTGATCGGTCTTTTACAAACACAAACGCTGTTGATTTCTTATCAAATGTAAAACCTCCACAGCTCTTTCGTAAATGGTTACCGCGAGCATGAAATCGACATTGTGAATCACATGTGACACTGCCTTGTCTGCTTGTAATTGAGCCGCGTGGGGAAGGCGCCGGAGCTGCGACAGCCACGCGTCACCCGCTGCCCGGCACCCTGCAAGGAGCAGGATGGGCCTGGCCTGCCTGGGTGCTGGGGTTTGCGTGGTGCAGTTAAGGCTCTGTCCCACCTGCGGGGTGGTTTCGGTCTCTGTGGGGTTGTCGGGGATGAGGTGCTGTTGTGTTTCTCGGCGAGGCAGGGTTTGGGGTGGGAGGCTGCATGGGAAAGGGGTTTGGGCTGTGTGTGCCACCCTGGGGAAAGCGAGACTGGCATGTTCACAGGACACCCAAAATGCCGTGTGGGAACCAGGAGTCTGTTGGGGTGTCACCACCAGGTGAAGCATGCGGGTCCCAGTCCCTGGAAAGGAGCTGCGGGTGGGGCAGGACCCTTCCTCCAGCAGCACCCGGGCTGTCTCTCCATTTCTGACCATGCGGGGGGACAGCGTGGCATTTCCTGGCTGCTTAGTGGCCCCAGATTGGACAGACAAATGTGAGTGCCCCCTCATGCTCTCCCTTCCTAGTTCATGGTTTATTTGGGTTTTTTTTAATATAACCCAAACGAGCAATTCCTTGCTCGAAGTCTCCTCGGTGTCTGTCCAGGACCTGGCTTTAGTCCTTACTCTCCCACATCCAATATAGGAGGTAGGTCTGCTCTCTGAGTGTTCCCCATTTTGGGTCCATCTGGACAACCCTGAAGTACTCTCCTCTTTGCACCAACATATTACCTAGCTCAGATTGGTACAATCGGGGTGACCCATTAAAAGAAAACACAGAAATACAACAGAATTATGAAACATTTACACGGGAACATTTCCTGCATCTCTATCTATAAATAAAACTGTGTCCTATTAACCAGGAGGTGGAAGATGAGTAGAAATAGAGTGGTCTATCTATTTATATAATGATATAATCTATCTAAATAAAACTAATCTATTTTTCATGCCATCTATTTCTCCAATCTAAAATATACTCGTTACCATGGAGCAATGATGTCACTAAAATGAATGACACCCATAAATGCAGACGAGCTGTAGTTATTCTGATGATCCAGGACTTCTCTCTTTGCTCATTTGCTTAATTTTACACATGTGAGGAGTAGCTTGGAGCTAAATAGTATCACACCAGCAGCAAGCCAAGCAATGTTCCCGCTGACTGCAGACTGAGGGCCCCACTCTGTGATGTGCCACACTCTGTGTGATTTTGTGTGCATGTGGAGGTGCCTGTGCCCATCCACCAAGGGAAGTGCAAGCTGACTGCCTTTCACAATTCCTCGCCAGTGTTTGCTCAGCCTGGGATAATTGCTGGTTTATTTATCAGTGCTCAGGAGCAGCCCAGGGTTGGGTGCTGTGTGTGTTCTCCATTGCGAGAAGTTTAACTTAATGCAATGTTGCATTTAATTTATGGAACGTAGCCCGTTGCTATGGCATTGAGCACATAAAAAAACAATCAATAAATAAGTGGAATTGGTGTCAATGGGAATTTTGTACAAAGATGTGCAGTAGAGTATGACTCTTCATTTAGAAAGGCAAAGATACAATTTATTTCACCCTTTCTGGATGTAGTTTAACCTCCCCCTCGTTGGAGAGGTGCATTTCCTGACGAAGAGTTATGTCTGTTTTGATTTTACTCAAGAATAATAAAAAATGTTTTCCTTTTGGTGGATTTATTGAGACCTTTGGCATTCCAAGACAGGATTTTCATATTCAAGACTGGAACATACGGCCTAGAGCATCCAAAGGAAATGAAGCTGTGTATCAGTATGACACATGCATTTGTGGGAAAGTCCTTCGAAATGCAAATAGTGATTATTTGGTGAGCCGGGCAGGCTGAAGTAAATAGGAAATCTCCAGTACACAGCAATCACAAGCCGAATTGGAAAAAAAAAGTCTGTCTCTTCAAAAATACCAAAGTGTTGTGTCATGTTGGTGTGGCCTGGGGGTGGGGGTGGGGTTTGCCCACAAGGTCACTTCTCCACAAGGTTTTCCTAAAATAGATGTTTATTCAGCAATGTTGCATTGGGTTTTGTCTAAGTAAAAATTGGACCATAAATCTAAGTGTGAAAAGGAAAGCTCTCAAAAAAACTCTACATCCTGTTGGTTTGGGTTTTTTTTCCAATAACATCAATCAGACAATTTAATCACAGGCTCAGGTTAGAAATCGTGTTTTGTAAATAGCAGTGGGAGGTGGACATACAGCTGTGGCCATTTGAGCTGCCAAAGTGCTGCTGCATTCAGTTCTGGAGGGAGACAATTCTGCAGGAAGAGTGTATAAATAGGGAAGTGAGATCTTACACACAGATCTTTTAAACAGCACTACAGAAATACCCATCATTATCCAAGTTCACCATTTCTTGTCTTCTGGGCAGCAGCCTCACCAGCTTCTACTTAATTACCTAAGTGGGACAAACCCTTGCACATCTCTTCCTTTTGCCACAGAGCTGCAGGAGAATTTGGGCATGTGATTCCCAGGTGGTGAACATTCAATGTCCCTGATGAAACCAGGAGGATGGAGCTGGTGGAAGCAGCACAAACTGAAAGTTTGTGGTGCCATGCTATCAAAATAATATGTACATTTTGCAGCCAAGCCCTGGCACCTGGAGGCCAGCGAGATTTGCCACTGAGCTCCATATTTACATTTTCCTGCAGTCTTTATGGCTGTCATCCTGTTTGTTCTTCATCCTCCCCTTCCTCCCTCTGTGGAGGCTGAAGCTGTGACAGGTGCATTTGTTGGCTTGATTCAGAGTCCATTGGTGCCAGCAGAAAACCTTCCCTAGACTTCAACAGATTTTGGGATGGACTCCTGACACCTGGCTCAGACATGATCCTAGGGACAGCCCCATTGTGCTGACCTACATTCAGCCCTATGCACTTCCAATTTGGGAGAGCCCTGGGAGCTCCCAGGGATGACTAATTTCAGAAGACTGGCTTCTTGAAAGCTGCTGAGCTGTGGATGGCAACAGGCTGAGGTGCAGCATTTCCCCTTCCTCAGAGGGTCTCCTGCCTGCTCCCCATGCCCAGGCACCTCTCTAGGGATGACACATGGAGGTGGCAGCCCAGGATCACCCACCCTGTGGGAGAGCAGAGCTCACCAGAGACCAACAAGCCCCTGGCCAGCCCTGGCTCTCCCTGAATGAGAGGGGAGGGGAAAAAAAAATCAAAACTTTAAGGTATATGAACTGTGAAATTAAATCGAAATACTCAAATAAAGAATCACATAACAACATAAGCAAAGATGTTTACCAGGGCTTGAAGTTAAATACAGATTTTTTCATAAACCCTAACACCAAATGCAATAAAGTTCTCTGGAATGTTAAATATAATTTACAAGGGAAAAAATGTGCCCTGCTGCCATAAAGCATCCTGTGCGGTGTCCCTTTCCAGGGATCAGTTCAGGGAGCAGAAGGAAACCTGCCCTTGCTCAGGATTTCCCCATCCAAAGTGATCATGAGCACATTCACTGAGCGAGCAGCCCTTTCCCCATCTGCACGCAGCCAAAAAACGGGAGCCAAGTAATCTGTGCTGCAGCTCCAGCTAAGGGTGGGAGCATGGGCTCGGGGTCCCAGCTGCCCCAGCCCGGGGTCCCAGGCAGGCAGGAGCACAGCCCAGCGCCTTTCACCGCCCATCTGGACCTCGCAGTGCCTGCGTGGAGGCTGGAGAGTTCGGTGCAGGGACAATCACGGACTCACGTGACGCTTATTCCTTGACTATCGCCCTTCTCGCTCCCCTGGCGTAGCTGACATTAACACCCCGAACTGACAGCACAAAGGCAGCATCTGGATAGCATCGCCTGTGGCTCCGGAGTCACGGCTGGTGGACTTGTGGTGTATCCAGATATATTCATTAAAACACTAATCAAGCAGAAGCTCATTTGTGGAATTGTCTTTGAATTTAAAAGGGAAAAAAAGATGGTTGGACTACAAAGCCACTGCAGTCCAGAAGTGCTCTCTCCATGAAAGACATTTGCCAGCCCAGGCCGGTTAATGCCTGCTCCAGTCCTGTGTGCCTGGATGGGTTTGCCAGGTCCTGTCAAAAGGGCAGGAAGTTACAAACCAGGCATGGTGGTGACAACTGGGGATGAAGAGCTCCTCGATGAGCTGTGAGCTGCTCCCATGTGTCCCTGCACAGAGGCAGGTCTGTGTCTATATGGGTATATCCTCTCCTGTATGTGTGTTAGCACGTGGCAGCTATTAGAGGGTTATATTTAAAATAAAAAACTACACAGAGAAACTATTTCACTGTCATCCCCCTCTCCTGTGATGGCTTAAAAGGCTTTATCTCCTCCTTCTTACCATCACAACTCTGAGGTTGTGAACTGGTCCCAAAACTGGATGTCCCTCTGCAAGTGTAATCTTGAGAGAAGTTTTTAAAATTTCTAAATATGAAAAATGGTCTGTCGCATGTTCCCAGTGTCCACAGCAGCTTTAGGAGCAGCCCCCAGTTTCTGGGAGCAGAACCAGCACATACCAGGATACTGGCAACAAAGAGGGAGGGATGGTGCTCGCATAGAGTCCAGAACCTAAACCTGATATGTTTTGTCCTGGATTGGTGGGAGATTTCAGGTTTGGATTTGGATCAAGGATAAGCCCTCCTCCAAGAGAGGGGACGTAGGGGTGAATTGCTGGAGAAGAACTTTAAACCTTAAGGGAACTTTCCCCTCTACAGACAGGTCACTGGGTTTTGCTCCTACTGCAGTTGGGGAAAAAACTCCACCTTGGCATCAGGAGGGTGTCAGGGCTGCCTGAGCAGCAGAGGTATCCTGGCAGCTGGAGAAGATCGGGGTCCAGGACTTGGGGGCAACCAGATTTCATAATGAAAAACCCAACCTCTGTAAAAAAACCCAAAAGTCAACCCCCAAATCCCCCAAACCTTAGAGGAGAGAAAATGCCCTCAAGACTAGCTCCCCTCTAGCAACTTGGTTGGGGAAGGAGATATATATGTGCTAAAACTAAACTAATTTTCAGCCTCTTGGAGGAAATGAAATGACTGTTGCTATCATGGTGTAGCATGAAAGCCTGGGTCACGGGGGGACGGGAGACAATCCTTTGTTCCAGTAGTCCCAGGTGCATCATGTACTGGGCAGAACTTTAGCTTACAATTTGGGATTAAAGTAAATCCTAGTATTTTTCTGCATGCCTGCCCGCTCCCTGGCTCCTAGAGACTGCTGGGTAACTGCCTATTATCCCGTGGTTCCACTTCAGTGCCCTCCCCAATAAAACTTTTCATATCCTTATAAACGAACTAGATTGCCGTGTTATAAACATTTACACTGTGCTAACAGATCATCTCCGCACATCAGAATTGGCTAAATTCCCTTTTCCAGATGAATATATTGAAGGAGATTAGAGATATGATAGCTTTTCAGATTGCTGAACCCAGAGAAATTAGTTTAGTGAGCATTTACAGAGGCTAAATTGGAACCATTAAATAGTGGATTAAATTGATGGTACTTTCATTGTCTGTCCTTCGGTACTGCTGTAAAATCAATTAGCCGTCACTATTCCATTCTCCATATAGTGAGATTGTCAGCCTGGCTAGGAGCTGCAGAGCCTCACAGCAGTAGCAAGCAGTGTGAAAATACACCTATTAGGTGATGTGGCATGAAATAACATCATAGGGCAGAATGTCCCAGTGAGATTTATCCCAGCCTTATCTCTACTTTAACAGAGAGGGGACAGACAATAGACTCTGGTGACACTCTTATCCTCCGAACATGTGCACCGGGATGCTCTCTGGACTGACAATTATTACATTGCCTCTCGACTGTCCTGAATTTTGCATTGGAAATCCCTGCTTTGCCCCCCTCTTAAACTGGCAGAGTCCCACACTAAGAGCGGAGGATTTGAGCAGAGTAGGTTTGCATCTGACTTGGGGGGGGAAGAAAAGAAAATATATCAACTTTCTCCCGCTTGATTTTGTTACAGCAGCTCTAAGACCTGTCAACTGGCTGATTTATAAGGACAGCTCCAGCCTGTTTTGGGGGACAGCACAGCTTTGCCATAACTGGGGAAACTGAGGCACAGGCATCACTGTTCTATCACTTCCCAGAGATGTCTGAGTTCTGCTGATGAGGACAATGCCAAGTAATTGTGAGCCCTTTTCAGCCGCAGTTGCTTGTTTTGCACCTGTTCTTACATGTGAGAAAAACCAGAAAAGGGTGAATAACCTCCTCCCAGGTTATGGGGTGAGTTGGAGGTCTCTTCACTGTTGAGGGTGAGGTCTCTTCATCCTCAACCCACCAACCTCCCACGGCCACTCTGCCAGGAAGAGAAACTCCGTAGCCCTGACTGCATCCGCTGCATGCAGCTATCTCCTAATGGGGAAAATGGAAATATCTCCCAAATTTGTGCTATTAAATTCTTATCTTAAAGGGTGAAATTTAAAAGTAATGAAGAAAGCAAGTTCCCTAAATTTAAGCTTTAACCTTTTGACCTTTTTCCTGCTGCTTTTTCCTCCCAGGAGAGATCTCAGCCTTGGTTTGAAAAGCTATCATCCCTCTTGTCCGCTGTGGGGTGAACTAGAGGAGATTTTCCATCCCCAGAGAGCTTTCCTTTCAATATTTAAGTTTTCTATTGAACATAGAAATGGAAAAAAGCCCTTACATTTCCAATAAAACTGCATCCAGTTCCAATTTCTTGCATTGATGCAACAAAGTTTTTAAATCTCTTGTCAACGTCTTAGTTATGCTTCACGAAGGAACTATCTAGAGCTGCTGGACTTTGTATTAAATGCTTGCTAGGCTGGTAATAGGGACACTCTGTCTTGTGTTCTCAATAATTCTTCTCTTTGCAGGGGTGAGAAAGGATCCCAAATGCTCCTCACTTATTTTAGTGTCCTAAACTTGGAGGATGTTCAAATTTCCCCTCCTCCTGAGCAGGCTGTGGGGTGAAACGGTGATTTCACTGCCATTGTATTTCATTCAGTGCTCCTCTGCCTGACCCAAGACTTCTTCTCCCCTGGCTGAAATGGATGTAGCATCCCCACTGATCTGCAAAACACTGTGCACAGTCACTGCGAGTGCTTCTTACCCAAATCTCCATCTCCTGAGTCCTCTCTGTGGAGACCATGCAGGAAGTACAGACTGAAACTCCCACACGTTCTCACAGAAGTGGGGGGAAAACACAGAGGGTAACAGGTAATGTCAGCACAGCACTTTAGACCCAGATTTGGCCATGTTTACAGAGACACCCTCCAGTACTTCCCTAATCAGGTCTCACTCTTGTCCATCCCAGGCAGCAATCAGTGCTTCGTTATCACTGGAATCTCATTGCTAATTGAGGTCTGAGGGCCTTTATTTCCTGGATATCTCATGCATGGTGAGGGCAGCACCTTCTGCAAATAAATCATGTCATCATCTGTTTGGCATCTCTCTTCATTGCAGAGGGCTGGGGATCACAATCAAAACACTTGGTTTCTCAAAACCATCCCTAAAGCTTCCTCCTCTTCCACCCTCCACCACTACCCTGGGGTTTCTGGCAGCTCTCTGTAGACAGAGTCAGGCTATGAGTAGCTGCTATACGGAACAAAAATTTCCCTAACTAAATTCATTTATAGCCAATGTAATTTTTTTTAATGTGCAGCATCTTCTTCTGTTCCTCTTCTTCTTGTAATTCCTACAAATTTGTTCTGTAGGAATCATGCTGTCTCTTCTAAAATATTGCATCTCAGGCTTTTCAGGGATTTCTGCCTGTAACTACTGTGGGGTGAGATTGAGTGCACCTAGGTCAGCTTCAGAATGATGCAACACATGTTGGCGCAAATCACAGGTTTCCATTTTCTCATGGTCCACACTTCCTTCCCAAGGAGGGAAATACTGATGTGACCTTGAGAAAGTCACACTGCCCAGCTGAGCCTCGGTGTCCTGCCTACTGGGACTCTGATCAGGTACATCACAGACAGCTCTCTCCTGCATGGAAACAACTTTTTCTCCTCTTCTTCTGAAGTTAAATCTTTTCTTGTCCTACATTTTTCTGTTGTATGAACATCATTTAAGACCCTCTGTCTTAGTTCCTGTTATTTCTTAGCTAACTTAAAATTTCCACCCCATGGCTTTGTCACTTCTTGATCTCCTAGCCCAGCTGCATCACTGTCCTACTTCAACCTTGTCTGTGATGTTCACCTTAACAGGCAAAGCAGACACAGCAGGGTGACAATTTAACCCTGAAAAAGTATAGATTGGCCAAATGCTTTCTTAAAGTTGCCCAGCCTGCTGACCCAGTAGTACTCAATGGCTTGTCCTGGATCCCATAGATGGTTGTGGCAAGTCACACTTTCCAAATTCCCCTCTTGCTGCTGATGGAGGATGCTGTTCCCAAATCAACAGGGAACTTCAGCAGTCAGCCTGCAAGACAGATCTAACTGCTGCTGCCATTGCCCCATTTATCTTCATTTCCATTTTTGCATTGATGGGTATCATACACCACAAAGAGCCAGCCCAGCCGTGAAATGACACTGGACTGGCAACCTCATAATTATCCAGGCTCACGTATCAATTCTCTTCAATCCCTTTGTGACACTCCATTGCTTCCTCATAACTTCCTCATCTGACAGATCAGCACTGTGCACCCGAAGCGCCTGAAAGCCCCCGGGTAATGGCCTCAGGGACAAAGTTAGTCCTGGCAGAAGTGGGCAAAGATGCTTGTTGGCTCCAGTGAGACTTTTGCTCACTTTGTGCCAAGCCTGAACACTGTCCAGTGTCTCTTCCATGCACACAAAGACCTCATGTCTTTTATCTGCTGGAGGGCTCTGCTCCCTGGGTTTGAGGTGCAGCACTGCAAGGACCCACCCTGCTCCAAAGCTGTAGGACCCCTGTTCATTCAGCCAGCCCCAGGGATGGTTTGCCCTGACTTTCTTTTTCCTCTTCTTGAGAGGAACTTAAAACTCTCCTTGCAATCCAAAGCAATTGTACCACAGGTATGGACACAACATGAAGATGTCAAGAAGGGGAAGGATGGGAAGCAGTTGTTATAAATTTCTCCCCCACACAGCCAAGCTGTTTCTGCCCAAACACCTTCCCTGTTTTGAGGCACAGTGATTGCAGCATGAGCTGAACTGTGGGAGCACTGATATAAGCTCTGCAAGAGGAACTGGGGACTTGCCCCTTTCCACTCAAACTGCAAACCCCAGAGCAAAAACCCCCTTGGAGCAGCTCCCCCTCCTCAGCACACAGGCAAAACACAAGCCATGGACAGGCAGCTTCCACAAGCTGGAGGAGAAGGGACGTTGAGCAGAAAGCTGACAGCACATCCTCAGAGAATGGCGGACTTTTATTCCTGCTGCCATTTGCATCCCAGGGAAGGGTGGGTGAGGAATCCTCCCTGGCTCCCCCAGTGCTGGCAGAGCCAATGCAGACAAGCTGGGCAGTGGGTGTTGAGCTGCCCGAGCCCCTGCTGCTGCAGGCAACTGCCTTCCCTGCCCACTCCTGGGCCCCTTCTGCCCATCACAGAGGCACAGCGTGCGTCCCAGCCAGGGGACAGCCAGACCCTGCCACCCGGGACACGAGGTAGCTGCAGCAAAGCCGTGCTCGGCCGAGTGCGAGGCTGCTCAAGTCAGGGAAAGCCTCACCACTGGTTTTTAATTTGCTTTGGATCGAGGCCATTATCATTAGAATAATCTCAAGCAGGTGATAGGCAGGAGTAAATTAATTCTGAATAAAAGCATTTGGGGGTGGGTGCCAAGGAAGGGCAGGGGTGGGCATCGGGCACTGCCTTCGTGGGTTGGTCAGAGAGGACATTTGGGGGCAAAGTGGACTTGAACTTGCTTTGGAATGACTGTATTTCCTCTGATGCTGCATCTCTTTTTCTGCTGAAGACCCCTAGATCTGAAATGCACAAGCCAGTGTTTAACAACGGATGCAGAGAGTGGTGGGAGCAGGGTTATTTATGCGATTTTATTTTTAATTCACCTTGTCCACTGAAATCATGAGCATGAAAACAATTGAAAATAAATTATCTCCCATCTCCAGAAAGAACCTTTCACTGTTGTTCCTGGAGCCACCCGGACACATGAACAATTAATCCTCGACTCCAGACCCAAGTGACTCAACCAATAAAACAGCTGTCAGCTGCCGGTCCTGGGGAGGTGCTGCCTAATATCCCAGGAGAGGATAATTATTCTTATCTGATTTGGCTCTGGAATGAAATCATAAAAACCCTCGTCCCATTCTGTAAATTCAGTTCTTTTTAGCAGGTTAAGCAGAGCCCAAATGACTAACATTTCTGTCAGCACCGACTCTGGCTAAGGGCTAATATACCATGAAGAATAACCCAATAATAAATCTTATTATAGGAAGGAAGGGGAAAAAAAAAGCGAGAGCATGGAAGCGGTGGAACCTCAGAGACAACCTAAGAAGGTATGAGGCAGTTTCAGTGGCTGACAGAAGTGGCTTCTGATTGTCATTCAGAGGGAAATTTCTGAGCAATGTTTTTAAAAATTCTCAATAATATTGAATCAAATTTGAATGTTCTGTGTGGAATTGTTTCTGGAGCCAGGACTTATTTTCTTGTTCTCTGGGTGTTTTTCTTTGTTACAAGTGATACCTCCTAGTGTGCAATGAGTAGTAATTGTAAAATTCTCACCACAGAGAGAGAGACTTCTTTGAAAGCATGACAATGTTTTGGGAACACTGAAGCCCCAACAAGCCTTCAGTGCTCCCTGGGATGGGAAATGCCCTTGAGCCTGGAGGTGGATAAAACTGATGCTGCATCCACATCTCTGCTTCTGAGGTGGCAGGTAGATCCAGCTCCCTTGAGTTTTCCTCTTTCTGGGGCATCTCTAGCACACCCCATGCAAGCTTGTCAACCCAATCCCCGAGCCCTGCTGTGCCGCAGGGACAGCCCAGTGCAAGACCAGCTCTCCCAACATCTTGTGCTGGTGTACAAACGGGAGGTAGAGGCTGAGAGAAAAGTTTCAGCACCAAACCTTCGTGTCTCTCCCTTGGACGAACCCGGGCTCAGCCACTGAAGCAGACGTGTGGGAAGGACCTGCTCTTTGGGAATGGTGTTCTCTCCCTCATCACGGAAAGATTTACTGCCTGGGTGGAAAGTGCTTTGCTGGGGGGATGGGAAACGGTGTTGAGTTTAAAGTTCAGGATGACCTTTGCTGTTGCCTTTCATACCACTGATCAAGAGGCTCCTGGAAATAATGACCGTGCAACTCTATCTGCTGTCCCTGGGTCTCTGTTTGCACGGTTCCCCCCAGCAGGCAGTTTCCCAGGCAGGCAGCTTGGATGCTGCCTGAAGTGCTGTGTGTTGGGATGGCAGCAGGGCGTGGGGACAGAGCTCGAGGACCACAGGGGGTCCTGGAGTTCGGGAAACCACCGAGAAGCCTGGCAAGGGGGAGCTCTGCAGATTGATGTCAGAGTTGTGGTGCCACTGAAGCGGTTGCCCAGCGCCTGGGAAGGGCGTTAAGGAGAGCAGGGGCACAGTGCCAGGACATGCTGGAGAAGAGGAGTCTCAGACCCCATCAAGGAAGCTCTGGTCACAGCCACACGGATCATGTGCATTTTTGTCTTTGGTTTGTTTCTCTATCCTAAGGAACTATCAGTGGCAGGTGCTAGGGGAACCACAGGGACAGGGACAAAGAACCAAGGAGGGAGTGGGAAGGAGATGTCACCCAGTGCCAGAGGGACTTGGGGCCCATTCTCAGCTTCCCAGGGCTGCCTGGGGCTGCCACTCCATGCCATTGCCATTGCCTTGCAAGTCATGAGATTGTCCTAGGCCTTGCTGAAGGGGCAGCCAGAGACAATTTCCAGGAGAGGCAAAGCAAGGGCTGGGGGTACTGGTGGGTCAGTGATGCAGTCTCTGGGTTGGGATGAGAAGTGAGGAGAGCACTGGATTGCAACCACACTGGGGAGGGTGGTGTGAGCCCAAGGCAAGAGGGGGTTCAGCGAGGGTTTTTCATGACCCCAGCAGCATGGGCCACTCTGGCAAGAGGCAGGACAGCAGATAAACAGCAGGTGTTGAGAGCAAGAGGGACAGAGAGCACAGGTGTCACCCAGATGTGAGATCATCTTTCATCACTTCTGGGCAGAGACATCAGCTTTTATGGCTCTTTCCTCTTTGGAGCTGCCTATGACCATTGCCCAGGGAGCAAGGGCGCAGGGAAAGGCAATATAAATACCACACATCACTGCTCGCATCCAGAGCGCCTCTGAGTCAGGCAAACCAAGTCTCTAAAAAGGTGGACAAATATTTGATAAGAAAGATTCTTCCAGGCCCAGATCAGGTTCAGGCTGATGGCTGAATTGTAGATATAATCTGGAGATACAACGCCTGGAATCTGGATTATTTAGAAGAGAGATTTATCTGTTTATTGAAGAAATGTTAGGACTACTAGAAAGTGCTATAATCCCTCAGAAATGGAGACAAATCCAGGATGAAATCAAAGTATATTAATTTCTATAAATCTATAAATTTACTACAATCTGGATACAATTAGATAATACTGCACTAATGAAGCTTTATAAATTTCATGTTCATCCTTAGAAACCTTCTGAAATTCTGTTTGTGGATTAACTTTGATTTATGCCTCATTGTCCTTTCTAGTGATCATATCTCCATCTGGTGGGAGTGAAGGACTGGTAAGATTGACCTGCACAGACCAGCCAAAAACCTGTGGGTAACAAGAGTTTCACCCAGAGGTGAGCTTTACTATTTACTACATGAAGATCTAAAGAGAGAGAGACAACTGGTGATACCACTTTGGGACAATAAATTAAACCACCTCAGAGATAGAAAAAAAAAAAAAAAAAAGAGGGGTTGAACACTGATCACATCAGGGATCAGGTCTCCATCAGAGGGAAGCAGAGAGTGGTCCAGTAGTGCTGGTAAAATCAAAGATCCCTTGTAAAGAGGAATGTCTGTTATGGGGAAGCTGAACTGTTACGGAATGGACTCAGGTGGCCCAAAGGAGACACTGGTGTGCTCTGGTCTGATGGGGGGAAAGGGTGGGCAAGGGTAGGGAAGGCTGAGTGAGCCCTGCCAAGGTGGGGATGGCCTGTCTGGATGTGCAGTGTGAGACAAAGAAACAAGGCCAGAGAAAGTGATGGATCGAGAGCAGTCACATGGGGAGCAGAAGCACAAAAACTGCCTCCACTGTGAGTTTCAACACAAGGCAAATAACTTTTTCAGCTGAATACATAACTTGATGAGCATGCATAACTGGTGCTTGGAAGAATATTCCAACTTCTCCTGCCTGCAAAGGCAGACATTTGCATGTACATTGATTAAATTCACTCATGAGAGATCTTGGTCCTGTGTAGCTTTGAAAGCATTCAGACCTGATTGCCTTATTAAGTCCAATGTTCATTTTTAAGCCACTGTCTGTAGAAAAAATCATGCTCCAAACTGTACCTGGCTTAGCTTTTCTCTCAGATGCCTGCTTACCACAAAAGCCTGGAAAGGCAGCACAGTAACTTCTTCCAATAAAAAAATTAAAATCTGAGATTTCTCTGGCTAAGGGAAGCAATCAGTCAGTGATATTGAAAGATCCATCGTCAAAGTATAAGGCAAGGAATGAATAGATTCTAAATCAGTCAAACATTTTAAACATCCCTTTTGTAATTGACAATTTTGTAATATTTATTCACAACAGATCTGATTGCTGGATTCCCACTGGCTCCCCTCAGGAGGGTTTGCGTGAAATCAGTTTGAAATGGTGTGTCAATTTTTTTCTGAAGTCACCATCTGGCTGATAGACTTGAGTCTGTTCTAATACACTGACCCAGTGAATCGCTGCTAAACAATTCCCAGGGGTCTCCACTCCTCTCGCAGCAATCCGGGAGAGCTGCTGGGAGAGAGTGGGCGAGACAGACATATTTTAATGTGTTATGTTGAAGGATTGTAAAAGAATTTGATTTATGTAAAGAAACAGAGATCTTGGGATGGTCTTGTCCACTCTTATGCCCTCGTGCTGGTTTCAGATGTGAGGGGAGGTTCATGACCAGTATTAATGACGTGAAACTACCTGAAATTGTGTTGGGGGAGGGAAAAAACCCCAACAAAAAAGAGCCACAAAGAGCCCTCCTCCCCAGTCAGCAGCAAGGAACCCAAATGTTTGATAGCTGCAACCCCCACTGCCCAGCTGGCAAAAATAAACACTGGATGAAATACATGGCACATCTATTTCAAATATGTGACAGTATACACATGACACTGGGGTCCTGCAAAATCATCTCCATTCCATATCACCAAGAAACCCTAGGACGAAATATGTTCAAACTGTCCATGCCTAAACCCAGACTGGTTTAACTTGCAGTTTGGAATGAGGCCTCAGCACATGTGTTTTGTATGTTTTCCTGCATACCAGCCACAGTTCGTGTGGCACACGTTGGTAATTAGATGCTTCCCCTCATATTCCCTCAGCAAAGCACTGCTGCCACCCTTGTGAATTATTTTCTACTGTGCAAGAGGCTCTTTTGTCACTGTGTTGCCCAGCCCCAGAGCATGTGCATGTGCTGCTGTCACAGATGCAACCTGGCCTGTGCACCTACACACGTGTGTTTGTGCACATATCCCCACATACACATAAGCCTGGCATAATTCTAGGATGACTAATTTTTTTTGACAGGCGAGTAAATCATCATGATAGCATTTGTTTTTTTCCATTACCATCAATCATTATTGTATGTGTGATCAAGCAGAATTTGTCTTTGGCTGCTTAAAATGTTCCTGATCATTTTTCAAGGCTAAATATCTTCTCTAGATAAAGAACACTTACTGTAATAATGTGTATGCTAAAGAGCTGATCCAAACCTCACTGAAGTCACATGAAGGGTATTGGTTCTAGGAACATTGATTTAAATCCTAAAGTATCATTTATTTCTCAATAGAACCCCAGTAAGAGACTGAGTATGGAGAATATTTTACAGGGTTTGATTACTTCCCTCTTCAACCAATGGAATAAGGCTACTGATCAAGACAGCAGAAGAAGTGGATATCTAAGGCCTTGAAAATGTACAGAATATCACAAGCTCGTGAAACATCCAGAAAAGTTCTCTGTAAATCAAGTCAATTCTTAAATGAATTTGCTTCAGCTGTGTTGGGGACCATTCTGCAGGCCCACCCACTGAGAACTCAGACTCAGAGAACAGAAGTGTTTGGGAAGATGAGCAAGAACAGCAGGAATAAAAGAGACCAGGAAGAAGACTGAAGTGGTCATTCAGAGCCACAGACCAAGGTACAGGGAATAGGAAAACAAGTGCAGACTGGATCAGGACACCTCCCTCCAGGATATCTTGCCTTACTTTCTCATTTGAAAGCCCTTGCTTGGGGTCATCCTGGGATGCTCTCAGACCTGTCTCTATACCCAGAATCCGTCAGGGACTTCTATCATCAGAAGACAGAAAACTACCCCCAAAATACATCCCACCATTAAAATCATGCAGGGAATCAAAGCTTGCCAGGCCTGGATGGCAAGCGCTCTCTGCAAGCATCGTAATTAACAGTAAGAGTAATTAAACTTTTAACACTGGCTAGGCTCAATATCTAAGATCTGGGGGTTAATGTAGCAGTTTCTAAAGGACAGGAAAATAAAGGAGTAATAAAATAAAATGAATGCTGCGAGGACCCTGAGGCATGATCGTCCTCTGCACATTCCAGTGACGAGCGTGTCCTGTTTCCTCGGCTGCAGGAAGCCCTCAGTGCTCCCTGCCTGCTGGGTAATTATTTTGTTACCATGGGGCTGTGCAGGTTTGGTCATTGTGTGGATCACAGACCACTGTCGGCCTGGACGACAGGAAGACAAGCTCTGAAGCAGCTGCAGAAAGTGTCTGCATCCCACCTTCTCTCCCCATTTCTGGGCTTTCAAACCAGCGAGAAACAGATGGGAGGGAAATAAAACTGACAGATGAACATTCAAAGTTTATCCTCCTTTTTAGTGGGTCGTAGTGGAGACCATTGTGGCAGTGCTGTGCAAGATGTTAGTGCGATTCTTTTTTTTTCTTTCTTCTTCCAAGAAAGTTTGGTGGTTCTTGGCTTATAAAAAATGATGAGAAGCAGAAGCAAAGGTGCCCTGTGAGGCTTTGGCAGGTTTGGGGGTGATTGGCCTTTTCCAAGCCTTTGAGGCTGGGGTGGAGGAGCCCTGCGCAGGGTCCTGCTGGCTGGAAGCAGGGTGAGGTGCCCTGACTGGTGCTGGTAATCCTCAGTGCAAGCCCACGCAGGTAAGGGACACGTGCCTGTCTAGTCTTTGTCACATTCAGGTCACTTTGCCTTTTGTTTTGCCAGTTTTTCCCAGGTTGGATGTAAAGAAAAAATCATTTTTCTCACGAATAGGCTTTTCGTCCTTGAAGGATTCTGCTGTTGTCTCCTTACATCTCCTAATTGTATAACCCTAAGGTATGCCTCAGATTTATACAGCCTAAATCCAGCCTTATTTGACTATATTTGTCATTATTCCAATTAATTGTGCATCAACTAATTATGTAACATGGCTATTTGCATGTCAACCCAGGGTCCTCATGCTGCTTTTTGCAGTGTAATTGCTCTGGCTAAGTGAATACCAGGAATATTCCTGAGCTTTCAGCCATTAATCAAGGCCCATTGAAAGGAATATTAGCAACCTGGGAAATAAGAAAAAAAAAAAAAGCAAAATAACATAGAGATTTTTTAAATTAAAAGGAAGCCTAAAATGCAACAACAGGATCAGTATGAAAGACAATGAAGATCTGGCCAAGCTTACAGAGCCAAGTACTTTGGAGATTGGGAGGGTTGGAAGATGCTTACAGACAAATGAAGGGGCAATGGTTGGGCTTTCTTTTCTTGGTGCCCATTTTGGGGGTGTTTGAGTGATGCTGCTAACAAACAGTGATAGGATTCTAACCATGTACAGGAGCAGGGAGCATGGATGTCAGTGGGAAGGTCTTTTTAGAGTTGGATTATCTTGAGGAAGTAAGGTAGGGGGTTTGGGACAACCCCACAAAAGTGGAGAAATAGTTGGCACTTGTGGATGTGGAAAGGAGAGGTGCTGCTGCAGGAAAAGCTGGAGTGGAGGAGTGGACTCTGCCACTGTGGGGGGTGTGGCGGGGTTTGTTCACCACGGGACAGCAGCCTGGGACCTGTGCAGGGACATCCTGGTGAGCAATTCCCTCCTGGATTGGAGAAATTGCTCCCTGAACCCTCCACTCACTGCCCTGGTTGGAAAAAGTCACCTAGATGATTGAGACTCCCACCAAAGCTCTCTAGGCTTTGAGAGTGGCTATACAAATCCAGGCCCATGATTGCTCTGTTTAAAACCTCCTCAGCAATATTTTGGGAGGAATGAGAGGGATGAGCCATGATCTACTTGCAGCCACCCATGTCCCCAGAGCAGCAGTGGCACCCAGTGATGAACGGTCCCTTCCCTTTGGGGAAGGTTGGATTTTTGTTGTCAGCACTTCTTGCCCTGGTGATGAATATAAAGTCCCTGTGGGAGAAACCAGCTGAAGGCTGCAATGATGAAAAAGAACATTAATAACTTTGATGAACTATCTCTAACGAAGTCAATGAGTAGCGACAGACCTGGTGCTGTAACTCAACTACTCCTTGATCCCAGACCAGCAACTGGTCCATTGCACTCTGCTGTCCCACATTGCATAGCTTAGGGGTCTCAGGAAAAAAAAAATCACGTTCAGGACATCATCAAGGATGCTAATCAAGGATTATCAAGAATAATCAGGATCCTCAAGGATGTAATCAGGATCCTTTTGCCCCTTCACATGAAGAAGGCTGGCAAAGCGTGGAGCCCACAGTGATGGAATATTTTTGGTTGTGTTTCAACCCTTTTCCCAAGCTGGCAGGGAGGCTTGTGAATGCCTGTGAGTCCCACACTAGGCTTGTTTAACCTGGACTCCTCAGGGAATCAGGGCTCTCCCTACTCAGCTGTTTCCCATCCCTCATGCTGTGGATGGGCTGCAGCTCCAGTTTCTGCAGGTCGCTCTGCCACCAAGGATAAAGTGAAAGCAAAGCTGGCCCTGGGCTGCTGTTTGCAAATAGAGATGAAGACAAACAGATGAGTTCAAGCTGCTGGAAGGAAAACAACCCTGTCAGCTCTTCTGCTTAATGGTGGGAACCTGGAACTGTAAACAAAACCCTGGGCAGGTCCTGCTCATTCCCACCGGCCCTTTGAGTCCACCAGTGTTTTTCAATCTTTACCTCCTAGAACCAATCAATTTTGTGGCAGCCTGTAACTTTTTACTGATGTTGTGGCTGTTTCAGTTAAAGACAACCAGGTGCTGCATCATTCCCCCCCACCCAGTGCTGGGACCTCTCCCGTGCCTGTTCTCTCAGACAAGGAGTGATTCCCGGATGCTTTTTCATCCTCAGGTCCGTAAAAGTCCTGACACTGTAGGAGTACACTCCGATGGGCACGGCCAAGGAAGATGCACATGGAGTGTTTTACCACCCTCCTGTTTCATCACTGAGTCCCCAACGCCTTTTGATATCATCCACTCTTTTTAAAGCTCAGAGAAAGACAACATTACTCCAAAACCTTGTGAGGTTTCTGAGTAGAGAGCAGGAGGGCAAGGAGGTAAAAGCCCGTCAAGGCACAGGCTCCTCAAGCCCCAGTAGCACTTCTCCCTGTGTATCAAGTCAGACAAGCCAATGCAGTATCTCAATCTCAAGTAATTTTTCCCCTTTCTTTTTTTTTTTTGCCTGACAGTCCCTTAATTAGCATGAGATTTCACAAAATCCGTCAAGGCAGCCATCCATCTGTTTTGCTGACTTTCAGTAACAATATTTATCATTGCAGAAGTGTCAAAACAATAAAATCAGATGACAATTATGCAAAGGTTTCCTAACTACTTTAAAAAAGGCCCAAACCTTGAAAGCCTCCTGCAGTATACTGCTGGGAATTGTTTGCAGACACAAAGCTGAGAGTAATTCCTTGTGTACCCACATAAATATTTTAAACTAGCCGTCAAAGAATCTTCCAAGGGAGGTGCAGGGATGACATATGCTTCTCTTTACCAACTTTTTTCCAAGAGGTAAGACAGGGAAAAAAGGAATCTTACACCCTGATGCTTTTTAGTTTCATCCCCCAAAATACTATTTTTTGTGAGTACTTTTCACATTTCAAAAGAGTGCCATAGAAATTGATTCATGCCAGTGACAATTCTTAATAAATTTAACCTGATCTGCCATGCAGTAAGAAGGAAGAATTAGGAAAAAAAAATCTGCTTATTTAACTCTAAGGTATTTAAGCCAATATATAAATGAGAATTAATAAACCTGCATTTCCTATTGTCAGCACTAGTTGATTACAGCACTGTGGAGCCCTGTCAAAGGGTGCATACGGCACACTAAGTTCTGTAGTGTATTTAAATTATCCATAATAAATTTACCTAACAAATTCGAGTGTAGCTGCATTTTCCCCTTGTCAAGAGTTTCTCTGCGTGGGAGCACTCAGAGTTATGCTCTGGCTTAGCAGATCCCCGTGCAGCAGGAGAGGATGAGCCCCTGTAACCCCGGTTTTGACGGCTTTTTGCAGGGAAAGTGGCTTTGTTCAGCTGAACGATGCCTTCAGCTTGATCCCAGCTTGAGCACTGTTCCTCCCCTGTCTGATCTCTGGCAAGGTGAGGTTTTAAAGCCATTTTGCGCTCACAGCACAATTTCTGGAGGTTTGTTCCCCCACATCTCTTGCATGCTTGGTTTTGAAGGGTTTTCAGGGGCCAACAGCATAAGGGAGCAGGATGCTGGAGAGAGGTGCCCACCACGGGTTGGTACCACTGCCCAGTCTGAGTTTGTGCAAGAGCATCCCAGTGAAGGGCAGCAAAGGCAGGGGGGAGATCTGCTCCTGGAGGAACTTCCCAGGCAGCTGCTCCAGAATAAGTCAGTGCTTTCTTCCTCAAGCCAGGGGCGGGGAGCCGGGCTGAGCTCCATGCTGATTGCAGGCATCTGTCTTCTCCTGACAGCTCTGCCTGTTAGTGCAAAGAGTCTGCTGTTTAATTTACCTGACTTGTTAACAGCTCCCTGTTTTGAAGTTGTAGGAAGTAGCTGATTTCACGTTTACAGTTGAAGCATTGAATTCCCATCGGGTGGCTAAAATTCACAAATAATCTGGTAATTTGTCTGCTGTCTTGGGAGCCCGTGGGGATGCTTCTCAGTGTATATCACAGTGTATATCACCATGTTTTGGTGTAAAGATTGATGAGCAAAAAGGAGCATGGAACTGGCTGGCCATGTGCCAAGAGGAGCTATCAAAACTGAAAGGCTCAAGGAAATGCCTGCCAAAGAAAGCAGGGATGGGAGTTTTGCACAGCCTCTCCTTGCAAAGGGATTGCAGAGGAGGGTGGTGGGGAGCTCACAGCCTTTGGGGATGGTCTGCTTGCAGGGAAGAACATCCTGTTGCCACTAGTGGTGACCAGAGGGAGCCAGAACATGGAGATGGGCTGAGTGGGTTTGTCTTGGCATGACATCAAAATGTCTTAGGTATCAGCTGAGTCCATACAACGGGGGGGCAAGGGAGAGCCAGTGCAGAGCTGAGCTCAGCTTCCATGGTGCACATCTCAGAGGGGAAATTTGCTCTCAGGAGCACCACTGCAGGCAGGTATCACACCCAATAGCTGAAAGTAGAACAAGTCTTTAGAGTTTCTTATCATTAATGGCTCACCCCCATCATTCAACAGATCACTAACTGGCAGCCTCAGAAACTGAAGGAGAGGAAAACACCATGTGAGTAGCCTGGGGCATCCCAAGACTGCATGAAGGTGGATTTTGACAATCAAACACTCCCTGGTAACACTCACAATCCCTCGCATGACCCACAGGATCCTGCAGGGACCCCTGGGAAGGGACTCTCTGCTGCACCCAAGTCCCTTCCCCAGCTGCTAAAGCAAGTGGGGAGTGAGCAACCTCCAAGCTCAGGCTCTGGCTCCGTGCATCTTCTCCTGGAGTACAGATCACTGAGTACCTGCTCCAAGGAAAATGCTGCAGCTCCCCCAGAAATCAGGCATGCTGAATTTGTAAATGAGTTTGGACTTAGGGAAGGCAGGCTGCAGGCATCCCAGCAGAGCAGCAGGTAATCAGTAGGCTGTCCTCTATGGGGGAGGTGTTAAATCCTTCTTGGAGTGCTGACAAAAAGAGTTACAGCCCATATGTTTATTGCCAGAAAAATAATAAAAAGAGTATTGGTTTAACCAAGTCTAACAGCCATCAGAAGGTTCAGACATGTGCTCTTGCCTGGAGAGTCAGTGTGCAGGGCCAGGAGGAATATTGCACCCCAACCTTGCCATCAAGTGATCAAAGCCAAGCTAACAACAGCCACCAGCCCAAACTCCCACCAGAAGGAGAATGTGGTGGTAAAACTGAACGTGAGGAAATCCCTCCTGCAAAGCCTGATGGCCTGTGAGGATTCTCCCAAGAGACAGCTGTCCCTGCCCTCCTATGCCTGCATTTCCATTGCCCTAGCTGCATTTCCATCCCTGGCTGCCACCTGTTGAGGGCAAGTCCCTGCACTGGGGTGCTGCTGTGGGGCTGGTGATGGTGCAGGGTTTGCTGCGATGGCTGCCCAACCCTGCTGCCCTCTGGCAACTCCAGCCCCACTTTGTTAGGTTCTCCTGGTACTTCTGGGGCACTGCTTGGGGTTGGGTGCAAATGGGCAGAAAATTTTGCTATTTGAGATCCAGTGAAGTCTGGATGTGATGAGATGGGAAGACCCATTTTTTAAACTAAAGATTATTAGATTTAAGTGACCTCTACAACAGAAAAAAAATAGAAAGGACATTGTTGAAAAGCCAATGAGTGCTTGAAATCAGAGCTGAGGGGAGCAAAACAAAACTGAGAAGGGGCCCAGGCAGTGCAGGAGGCAACTTAGCCAGGCTGGAGGCACAGGGCAGCCAGTGCTGGGGTTTGGCTTCTCTGTGTTCTCGTTTGCATTAACTAATGCTGCTTGGCATCATGTAATGCGTTATTGTTTTTATTGTTCTTGTTGTAAATACACCTAGAGGCATCTTATAAATAGAAATAATTATAGTTGTTTAATTCATTAGTTAAGTACACAGCTCATTTTGCTCACTGGAGAGACTTGGATGGCTGCAGTCAGGGCATACACGTACAAATCTATGTGTGGTCACGTTCTCTATGCCTGGGCCTGTGGCACCAGCTCTCCAGACCCTCTGGTCTCATGTTTCCAGCTCCACTCCCACTTACTGCCCTTTCTCTCAAAAGTTCATGCTAAAATTAAGTAGTTGCAAAGAGAGTTTGGGAAGACTGGTCTAGAAAAGGGCAGCACAATGGGAGGAGAAGGACAGAAAGTTTGGGTGAAAAGCACTTGAAACCTTCTCAGGCTTTTGAGTGGGTTAGTCTCTCCATCCTGGGATAAGTCTGGAGGTGAGAAGCCAAGGATGCTCCTGAACAGGGTGGTGGTGGGAAGACTGTGTCACACTGTCCTGGCTCCATCTGAACCCAGCAAGGGACAGTTTGGGACGGGAAATGCTCTATGCCAGGGCAGCTGGAGGAGGAATGGAGGTGTTGAGGGTGTTTTCTGAGAGAAAGGAATTCATAGGGCTTCTCACAGGGAAAGGGGACAACAAAGTGCACAGGACGACCCATGCCTGATATCTGGCAGCTCCTGTCTTTGAGCAGACAAGGCAGGGAACATGTGTGAGGATGAGAATACATCCCCTCCCATCACAGCAACCATGTGAAAATAGCCTTTTCAGGAAACAGAGGAGCTTCCCAGTGTAGAGGCAATGCAGGCAGTGTGTCAGTGAGGATATTCACATCAGCCTCTGTCCTTCCTCTCCTCCAGACCAGGACTGGGGAAAACCCAGCCCTTGGGAAGCACTGCAGGAAGAGAAGGGGCTTTCAACCAGGCCATGTTCTGCTTTATGACTTTTGCCTGTTCAAGCTGGAAGTGACAGGAACACTGGAAGTTCCACAATCCTCCTCCACCATGGAGAATTTTTTCCTCCCCTTCACCTATCGTGGCTCACAGCAGAGTTTTATGAGCTCCCCCTGCCCAGGCTGACCCAGCTCAGAGCTGCTTCTCTCGTAGGAGCAGAGCTGTTTTTCTCCAAACCATAACACAACTGAAAAAACACAGCGGGTCAATACATCACAGAGCACTCACTTGAAAGGGAAGAGGCATAAAACTCATGTCACTGATGCAGGGCAAACCTTGCTCCCCTTCCCCTCATGCTCTGGACATTCCCAGGGCTGGGAGTGTCCTTTCCTGACCTGAGGATGGTAATGAGAGCTCAGGCACTTGCTAAAGCTTGGAGAGAGGTGAAGGAAAACCCCATGCAGAGGAATGGTTATGACCACCGGACTCGGGAGGAGTAGTGCCCGGTGCTGGCTCTGATATTGCATGTGATGTTCCCTTGGGCTGCAGCATCTCCATCATTCCCTCAGAGGCAGAGACATTGGCAGGGGACATAAAGCCCATGCCAGGACTTGAGCACTCTGCAAAGAGGCAGAGAGAAGTTCCTCTCTCTGGCAAAACAGCGGCTGGTAAAGATGTAAATTCAGTCAGGGAGGAGTTCCAGTCCCTTTTTGGTCACCGGGCCTTGCTCTGCATTAACCCCATCTGGAAGGAGTGGCGGTGCCAAGGACCTGGGCCACATAACTCGGGCATGCCCTGGACAAGAGCAGTTGTTTAAAACATCCCAAAACATCCCCCCTCCTGCCTGCACCGAGGCCATCACGAGCATCTTTGAAAGGTGTTGCTGCATCCCTTTGCAGGCAACTGCCCTTCATTACTGCAGCATTGGGAGGCACTCACAACAAGATGGAAAAAAATAATAATCAAAGGAAACCCAGTGAAGCCCCATGCGATAATAAAGGCTGACTCTAACTAACAGTTGTTATTCAGACATTGTTAATGATATTATAAGCACTGCCATGTGCTAGGCAAGCTGTGACAGGCGCCCCGGTGGACATATGGATAATCAGATCACATGCCTGCTTCAATCAAAGCCATAAGTACCAACTTGATCAGAATCAGAAGCAAGCCCAAGCTAACAGGAGCTGGGGATGTGCTTTGGGGAAACATGTTCTTACAGATAAGGAAACAAATAAAAAGGGGAATCGTAATTGTGATGCTGGAGAATCCTTGCTGTGCATGAGACAGCCCAGCCCAAGAGAGCTCAGCACCTCTGGGACAGAGCCTGGCCCTGAGCTCCCACAGCGAGGGGCTTTCAGCTGCAGGGCATCACGGCCACCACAAGAGATGAACGCACCCAGAATCTACTGCAGCAGGAGTTTTCCCCTCTGCTGCCACTCCAGATTGTTGCCCTAGCTTGGGAGGAAGACTCTTGCCAGAGCTGCCATGGATGGAGGTGGTTGAGATGCTTTACCTCGATTCACCTCCCCTGTGCAGCCAATTGCACACTGCAGTGTGGTGCAGAGACACAGCTCCCTCCAGCACGCACCTGAGCACTGCCAGTCAAGTCCCAGGCAGCTCACTGTCGTTAAAAACACTGAACATAATCACCAAATTTAATGCCTTTATCATTGCTCGATGGATCAGTGAACAGAGGAGCTAAAAGAAAGACAATTAGAAGCACCAGTCTATGCTAATTTTTTTTCCATTGCCTTGCTTTTGTCTAAAGAGTTATTAATTTCCTAATTGTGAAATGTAATTTTGTTTGGGGGCTTTTGTTATATTTGTTTTGTTGTGTGGCTAATGCAGTTATTTGCTGCACACAGCTGCTTTTCTCCTGCTCAGCCTGTTTAATGGAATTCTTTGGCAGCTTTGATTTAAAATCATTTTGGTTTAGTGACCAGGCCATTTCTGGAAGGGGGAATCAGACTGTTTCCTGGATTTCTGAGTCATGTTTCGCTCAGCAAGATTCAAGTCTTTAAATGCATGTTTTCATGAAGGTTTTTAATCCGGTCGTTTTGGTTCCAGTGGAGACAACTCTCATCAAGAAACAGCGTCCTCCTCCCATCCTGTGAGGGGCCCACATCAAAATCCTCTTGCCACTCTTTAGGAGAAAACTCCAAGGAGTAACCCTTCTGTGTGCTGAACACACATTCCCACTAACAGCTGCTAAATCTTGGACCATCCCAGACATTTCCTTCCCACAAAGGATGCCCACGAAGGAAAGCCACTGCCACCCCAGCCCTGCTGAGGCTCTTGGCAGTGGCTGTGCCCCAGGCAGACCCACAGGATCTGTTTTTGTTATGTCATAAACCACACCTGAAAGTTGTTTTTTCCACTCTAAGTGTTTAACTGGAAGGCCTCCTACAGCTCCAGAGCCCTGCTGAGCTGGATGGCAATGCAGGGAGTAAGTAAATTGCCCTTTTAGCACGTTTTCTCTGGCAAGAGGATTTTCAGTACCAGCCCTCCCTCCATGTGAAATCCAGAGCGAAGGAAAACTGATTTAAAACCAATCACTAACACTTACACACAGTCCCTTATTCGAGCATCCCTCCCCATCTAAGCTTCATCTTGGACTATTGAATCAATCCTGTCTCCACTGCTGCTTTCCTAAGTAACAAACCAAATCAGATGATGGCACCGTCTCCTCTAATTGACTGAGCTGCACAAGTGTAACCGTGTCACAGGATGTGGGACACAAAGTATGTGAAGATATTGATAAACTCCAGGCTGAGGGAGGGAGGAAGCAGGACTGGACCCAGGCATCAAGGTCCAGCACTCACAAGGCTGGGGACCTCAACAGGAGAACTGTAGTTTGTCAGGAGCACAAAAGTGGAAGTTAGGTGTGTCCTACACAACAAGATCAAGTCGGGTTTGTGGAGAAGTGATCCACCAGAGCGTGATCTGGCAAATGTGGATTTGAAACCACATGCAGGACAGGTCCTGCATTTTGGATGCATCTGTTTCACTGAAAACTTTGGGATTCATCTGGTTTTAAAAGGTTTTTTCACCACAAAGCCACGGTTCTCATGTTTTTCTGCTGAACGAAATTTACTACCCAGTTCTGCTGGGTTCAGTGAAAGCACCACCATTGTCATCCTCCATTTGTCTCCCTTTGGGTGCACACCCATTTCTCCCCAGGGCTTGCATTCCATATCCCTATAGTCACATTGTTTCCATGGTGGACAAAGCAGGGACATCTCCGCGCCAGGCTAACCCCAGGTTCCAGCGATACGGTCACTGGGGCACCCCTCTCACCTCTTTGCTCCCCACCACTTGTGCAGGTGACATGGAGATCATGGTAATTTTTCTGGTCACCTCAGGCAGATGAGACCTGTGGTGTCCACAGCTGACAGCTGACACATGGAATGGGACATTTCAGCAGCAAGTGCCCATGGTCTCTCCCACTTTGCCATGGAAATCCCAGTTCAAAGCAGATTTACCCTGCAGGGCTGAGGAAAGGGCTTAAACCCTTGTGGGGTTGTGCTCTTCAGAAGCAAAGAGATACTTCACCTACCTGCTAGGAGTGGTACTTAATGCCCTTAAGGGGCAGTGCCAGGGGCCTAGGTGGCTTCCGAGGGACAAAATACTCCCTATTTGGTCCTTCATAAACTTTTTCCTTCCTGTAGAATTGTGCATCTCTGCCAGGGCTTGCTCCACTGCTCCAGCTTGGATGGAGCTCATCTCAATGATGCCCTGGCCAAGAAAAATCCCAACTCCACCAGGAACCACAATCCTCAAACCATACCTGGCTCTGTGAAGCCCTTCAGAACCAAGCCCTGCTGCCCACATGGGCTCCTGCCAGCTCAGCCCAGCATTCCTGCAGTGGCACCAGGGGGATTCTCAGCTCTACCAGGCACTGCTGGAGAAGTGAAATCATCAACTCGTGTGGCTGGGCTGGGAACAGGTGTGTGAAAATCAGCACCCAGGCACCCGCTCGAACAACGTTGTTTTTTCCTTGCGTGCCATAAATCAGAGTGCTAATCTTTCACTGTCCGGCGAGATCTCTCACTGGGAGGGTGATAAATTGCCCTCCAGCCCCTGACAGCTGCTGGGAAATCACTCACAGCCCGAGAGAAACCTCTAAATCTGACATTATAGAGTGTTGAAAGGAAGAATGTCTGTTTTTATAACCTACCTCAGTTATAATAAATATTTAAAATCCACATTAACATCCTCTTATAGTTACAATCTGCCCTCTATGGAACAGTGTCCAACTTAGATTTAATTAGCAACTGAACCTTTGCAGTCCAAGCTCCTATTTAGGCTGAAGATCCAAATCTCCAGTGAAATGCTTCTGTTTTCTTAAACTACCTGCACTGTAATAAATATTCACCATGTCGCCAGGCAGCTCTGCTGGAGACAGTGCTCTTTTTGTCTTCTCAAAGGCTAACATTTAATTTAAATGATAGGGTCTTTCCAGACTCCAGAGGGAATTTATTTCCTGCTCTCCATAAACTTTGCCATACTTCACCTCCAAGGCACCAGGAGAACACAGGAATGGAAACACCTTGATGCAGGTATGAGACTGGACTGATGAAAATAAAACCTGGCACAAATGCTCTGGCTTTTGGTCATGAGCATGTGCTAGAAACACAGAGCAGAGACCTCCCCTTTCTATAAAACTGAGAATTTGGGAGCTGTATTCCAAACTCCTGCAGTTGGCTTCTCTTGGAGAGAGGGAACTAAAAATACCTGTCTGTAAGTTTTTCCATGTTGAGTCTTTTTCCCACCTGCTTTTGCAGGGTGCGTGGTTTCCTTGTTTATTATTTTATGCCAGTTTATTTCCAGAAGGCAGCACTCAAACTCGCTTCTCTCCCCTCTCCTGGCTAGTGTTTCACCAAGGTCTTTATCAAAAATATCACAGGAATAAACACAGGCAGAAGTGTTAAAAAAACCCGAAGTTTTCTGCATGTCCCTTAACTAAAAATCCTACACCTGTCCATTTTGAATTGTGGTGGTTTCTTCCCTGTCCTGCCGATTTGCTGCTGCCCTATGACTGTGTCAGCCTATGGCAGAGAGAGGAGGAGTGTCATATCCAGAAATCAGCCTGGCCCAGGTGCCTACAGCCCCCTGGCTCCAGAGGTGCCCTGGAGCTGCTCCACCAGCCCATCAGGACACCCTCTCTGGGCAGGCTCAGAGCAGCTGTGGCTGCGGCTCCAGGGCCGAGGCTGGCGGGGAGGTCTGCTAAAAACCCTGGAGGTGTCAACCACCCTGCCAGCACCCTGCTTGGGGGTTGTGGTTAATAGGAGAAGGTCAGGAGGCTGCAGGCAGGACGGGGCAGTAGGACAGCTGTGGTGTGTGCACATGCTTCCCCTCGGTTTCATATTTGGGCGCCCTGCGTCCATCCCAGCTGCTGCTGGAATCAATAGCAGGGTATCAATCAAGGCATCCCAGAGGAAACCTGCTGCTCACGCAGAAATAAACAGACATTTTCCTTCTGCGTGTCACAGAAAGCTACAGACATCTCCTGGCATTGTCTGAACTGAGGTAAAAGGGACACAGCATCTTCAGCTGCACCATCAGAGAGCAGGTTATGGAAATTGGAGTGTATATTATGTGCATTGGATATAAACATATATGCAGACACATCAGGGCCTTGTTTCATTTCTAACTCTCCGAATGATGGCAGACACACAAAAGGATATGCAGCTTTTAAAAGAGCATCCTCTTAGCTCTGGTATTTTGCCTCCTGCATATGTCCTGCACTGGGGGCTTAATCCAGATGCCCCAACGAAGGCAATGTTTATGAAAGAAAAAACATGAGCATCCTGGTGGCACTTGCATAGTTTGATGGACTGATTGGGAGCTTCTTATCTCTGCTCTTGCAATGTACATCTGTTTTCCCTTTTCATTTCGAGTTTGTTTCTGGCTGTATCAATGTTCAGCCATCGCTGAGTCAGTGCTGTCCTGCCAGCCTCCAAGGATGGCAGGAGATGAAAGTGTAGCTGATCAGCTCTCACCTACCATCCAAAGCAAAAGCAGAGCCAGCTTCAAACATCTCCTCACCCCAAACCACTCCTGCCCTGGTATTTGTTTGCATGAGCTGCCTGCTGTGAATCTTGCTTGGGTTTGTAGAGATAGCATCACCCCCCTAGCATGTTTCCCCCTTGGGAAACAGTCAGTGCATTTTACCAGGAAACCTGCTGTTTTACAAAGGGTTTACAACCAGGGGCTCCTTCCTCTGAGAAAAGTTACATTCTCGGGCATTCAAGGTTTGTTTTTTGATTATGCAGGAAGTGGTGTAAATGGAAGTCACAGTCCTCACGGGAGAGAGGTAACATGAATCCCCAGCAGCTTTCTTAACCTTTGCTTTTGCAGATGTTTTTAGTTTTGCACAAGGAGCTCCCAGGAAGTCTCAGATGCAGAGCACGTGGGAAGAAAGAGGCTGAGACACCCACAACTCTCTCAATGTCTGCACTGTGCTGGGATGGCAAAGGCATTAGGAGGGTCTGCCTGCTTTGTCCACCCAAAGGACCACAGAAGGACATTTAGCACGTCTGGGATGAACAGGGAAAGAGGTCTGGAAGAATCTGCACTTTTGCCATTGTAGAAGAGAAGGGTTTTCCAGATCTTCCTAGACACCAAAGTACTATTTCATGCAAAACTGGTGTCTGAGGACATATACCTCAGGATAATCCCAGTCTTCCCTGGGATTGCCAGCAAGCAAGAAGAAAGCAGGTGGCTCCCATGGCAGCATGGCAGTGTGGTGTGTAGATATGAAGATCCACGGTGTGTGGGTGGGAAAACAGACTCCTCCTGGTGAAGGTGAGGAAGGCTGAAGGACCACATCCAGGCAACCTCAGATCCGATTCAGCTCTGTGCTGAGTATTTGTCAGGCCCAGCTCAGAGACCCCCAAGGAGGCTGACCTGGAGCCATATGTCAGGTGTGCCTACCATTGTCCACTGAGGAGGGATGTGGTTTTAACTGAAGCACAAGTCCTCAGGCCATGTTTAAATTTCTTTAGGATGACAGATGTGAACAGTAAGAGTCCTAAAGGAATTAAGTTCTACAACCTCCTCTCTACCTTCTTGCCCAACTTTCTGCTCCTGCAGTTGGCATTATGCAGAAAGATAGACTAGATCAACTCATGGTCTTTTGTAGCCTCAGCCATCACCTGTGGAAGCTCAGGGAAGAGGTGAAAAAACAAAAAGAAGGAAAATCAGCTTTCCTGGCAGAAGCACTGCTCCAGATTCCTAAGAGCCAGTGCACTGCACAGTCTGAAACCATACCCAGCTCAAAACAAGGTTGGTCCCCAAGGAGGAGTGTGCTCAGGGAGCCTGTCTGGAGGCTGAAGCCAAAACACCAGGTGACAATGGGCGAGCAGGTGACAAAAGTAGGCAAAGATGAGGTGTGGCTTTGAAAATCCCGCAAGCTGCTTACCAGTTTTACGTCTGAAAGCCTCCCATGGCCAGTGGAGCTGGCTCATTGTGAACACTGGTGCTCAGTTCCTTTGTATGCAGCTATTCCCCAGGGACAGCATCAGCCGCGCTGCTCACCAGCAGGACGGAGCTGTGCACCCTCATTAATCAACGTCATGCTTCGGGAGAAACGCTGAGTTCATTCTCATGTGTCTCCTCAGACCTCTGGGGACTGACTTGTCTCTAGCTGAGGCCGGTAGTCACCTGGAACAGTTTTCCAGCCCCCCTAAGCAGCAGGAGTGTCCATTAACTACCATGGATCGGTGGGGATGGTTTGTAAACTCCGGATACATACGGAGGGGCCCGGGCGCTTATTGGCTGGTGCTTTCCGCTCTCAGAAATGGGTCATTTAAACAGAAAACTGTAAAGTGTTCATGCCTCTGAATGCAGAGAAACTATCAAAACAAGCTCCCGTCTCCGTGCCACAGACCCAGCATTCAAACAGAGGCTCAGGGCATGTTCTAGGGGAATGATCCAAGTGCTCCCAGCAGATTCCTTTCCTTTTTCTGATGCTTTACACAATAAACATTTCAACCCTCTGGCGCGAGAGCAGACCTACCCCAATTACCAGGACAGCTTGTTTTGTTTGGAGTTATAGTTAAGGGTCCAATCCTGCATCCCTGGAGCCAGTGAGAAAACTCTCCTTGCTCCCAGTGGGCCTGAATCCAAGAGAGCCCCACGGTACATTAGCAATACCACTGTTACCGGGAGGGTATTTTTGTCTTTCCTTATGGAAACAAAACCAGCTCAAACAAGTTCTGTCATGGCTCCACCTACACAAGGGTGGAGACATCATGGCTTCCCAATGAGATGCAAGGCAGAAGCTGGCATCACCAAACGGTGATGCTATAGGCCCATCTGTGACAGCAGGCCTCCAGGGCTTCACCGTGTCCTGCAGCTGAGTGACCTTTTGTCCATGTCCCTTGGACATCTGCAAGCCAGAGTGCAGCACCATAGTCCCTAAGGCCTTGGAAATCTCAGCTCTGCAGGGCCACATCTCAGGAAGCTGGAGAGGGGAGGAGTCAGAAAGAGACTGGAAACCTTTAAGGCTTGGCAATTAATGAACAACCAAAAAAAAAAAAAAAGATAGTGAATTTAGTAAATGGGACCTGAGTAAAAACAGCCAGTCAGTAATTGTAATATTCAATGCGTCATTATACAAAGTTGGGCTGTTTATCCCACCCTCTTAAAGGAAGCTGGGAAGTTCAATGACGTGGAGAAGTGAGCTTAGGGAAAGGAGATTGTGGAGGAACTTGAACAAAGGGACAGGAGTCCAGAAATGAAATACGTCTTGGTGAATGATTATCCAGCTCTCCTGGGGGATGTGTTAATAGAGAAGATACCTTTGAAGGGCCACAATGCCAGAGTGAAAAAGTCTTGGAGGGCTTGGAAATAGGCAGCTACAGCTGCCCTGAACCCAGATATGTCATTTCGGCAGGTACAGTGAGAGCTCTTCTGTGAATAACCTCCAGGTCACTCAAACTCCAGGGCTAAGCAAACTCCATCTCTGCCTTGTCTGAAGGCTCCAGTGAAGCCCATCAGCTCACTCATTTACCTTGTTAAGTGCCATCTGTGCGTTATCAGCCACGTGTCACATCCAGTTATTCCTCCCAGCTCCATCACCGCGCTCAGCAAAGGCGTGTCTCTATCTGAATATTCACGAGCAAGATGAAGTCCATCTGCCCACACTACCAATATGTAGCTTGTCAAGGTGTCTTCTGCAGTATCCCATGTTCATGAACCTGATTTTTATCTTCTGAAATTTTTGGAATTACCCCCAAGCAATCTGATCAACCTTCTTATGGTCTCCAGAAGGTAGGATCAAGATAAACAGTATCAAAGGTGAGTAGACAGCTCTATGCTGTCTGAGGATCTCAGTGCAGAGAGACTTCAGGATTTTCCTCCTGTCCTTTCAGCTCTTAGAATATCCCAAAACCACACAAAATGTACCTCTTGCAATATCCCATCTAGCCAGAAAGAGAACACAGTGGTTGTGATATGGAAACAATCTATCACTCAGCATTTCTCTGATCCTCTGATCTGGTTTTGGAATTGCACCTGGATGGACAAATAAATGTTACGAAGACATGATGCATCTAAAAGTCGACATATATTTCCAAAACTTGTTAAAAAGAGTATGGCTGGTGTCTTATTGAGATTACAAGCAGGATATCACTACCATGGGGCTGACCCTGCATCAGGTAGGAGCAACCATGCATCCTTCAAATGCTCCAAAATCTGTCTCTGAAAATGGAAAGGGCAATCATACTTTAAAAGGGAAAAATTTATAGCAAAATAATTAAAAAATAAGAAATGTATGTCTGCCTTTTTCCAATGTTTTCAACATTTTTTCCAGGAAAGAACTATCTTTCAAAATTTTCCTGGAAGCCTAGAGTGTTTCTGAATACCCTCCAACAACATTCTTTCTATTATTTCTTAGAAAATGCATGTCTTCAGAGGTTTAGGAAGCAGGACCTTCAATAGCAGGACCGGTGCTGAGCAGGGAAGAAGTGGGGAGCACAATGTGAGATCCTCTGGGCCTTACCTGGAGGAAACCATGCTGCTTCACTTTCTCACACAAGATTTAGGTTTAACATAAATCTCCTTTGTAGCAGAGGCCCAAGCAAATGCCAGATGTGGGATTTAACCAGTGCATGCCTCAACCCTGTGACCCTGGGCAAGATGTCGAGCTGGAGACCAGCATTGTTCCTAAATATCTGAAAGGATGAAACCATGAACTGGCATAAACCCTACTGCACACACCCTCTGGGGCCATTTCTGCTTATTCTCCACTGCAAAGCAATTCTCCCAGGGGTCTGGCTTGCAGCTTGCTGCTGCCTCCTTTCACCACGTGTGTTTTTGCACGGGGCAGGATCTTCTGGGTGCTTGGGCTGGAGCATCCTCCCTGGCACCTCTCTTCCAGCACCGTGCCAGATGACAGCGTGTTGATGAGTCCTGGCTCTGCAGCCTGAATAGTCACAGGCAAGCAGGAAAGGGGCAGGGAATGATGGCTTGGACCTGTCCTGAAACCCACTGCCTGCCTGGGCAGGGCAGACCCAGTGGCTCCACACTTTTCCATGCTGTTGGCACTGCCAAAGCGAAGGGGTCCAATGGCTGCACTCCCCTGTGCCTGCTGTCAGTCTTTCTGTCTGCCCAGATCCGTCTGCCTTTGTGCACCTTCCCTTGCAAGCAGCAATTTCTGACAGCTAATATTTCACAGAAACCAGAGCCAGCTCTCTCCCTCCCTCCTTTTTTTCCCCTCTCTCTCTCTTCTGTTTATGAAGCTGAGGGTAAGTGTTTAATTAGTTGCCTAATTGCCTGGGTAATTGGTAGACATACTCAGCTCTCCAAGTAATCAGTCTGAACAGGCCTTGAAAATATCTGGCCCAATATTCATTAGTGCAGTTAAATCGTTAAACAGTTACTGTGTTTGGTTCCCGACAAAGCCCCGCCAAGGGCTGTGCTGGCTGCAGCTCTCCCAGCGTGGGGGACACACCGGGGACACCCCGCTTCCAGGGAAAGCTGCTCCAGCCACGCCTGCTGCCAGAGGGGCTAGGGCTGCTGGAAGGGAAAACCCCAATAAGTGCAAAACAAAGCAGGAGATCTGTCCCCTAGGCAGGGGACAATGGCAATGGGAGAGGGGTGCCTCCTTTTCTCTGCTTGACCTCTTGCTCCAGCCTCCCTTTCCAGTGCTGTTGGCTCCAGTCCCCTCTGTGTGTGGGCAGCTGCCCCTCTCCCTCCCTTGGCCACTGCAGGTTTGGAAGCCGGTTTTGCCATTAGCCCGAGCATCGATGTGAATATTGTCTCAGTGGGCTGCCCTGACCAGAGGAACTCATTAAAAGGGCCCTGGCCAGTTGTCTGGCTCACTACAAAGTCACTGTTCTGCCAAGGGCTGCCAACCCACTGCCTGCCCCCCCGTTGATCTGTCCATCCTTGTGGATGTGGTTGGCACTAGTAAGGAGCTGAAGCCTCGAAGGTGGTCTCCAAAAGGCTCCCCTTCCCCACAATCAGGGTCCAGCAGCAACTTCAGATTATAGGAAATTGCAAACACAAATTCCTGCACGACCATCCAGCAGGCCACACTGCAGTAAGGAGGAAGGCATCGACACGTCTGGGTCTGGAGGCGAAAGATTTGAGACTCGAGCAAGTCACGAGGAGGAACGCGCTTTCCACCCCCAGCTAGGTCCCTGCAGCGGGTTGATTGGGCTGCAGAGTCCACAGCAGATGGGGTTAAAAGAAAGCGAGATGCAGTTGTAGCCCGGTGTGGCTGGACAGGACTGCCGGGGAGGGAGCTGCTCAGAGCACTCCCAAATGGCTCCAGAACACATGGAACACTGAGCCCTGAACACTACGCCCAGCTCAGCAGGTGGTCGGCAGGGATATATGACCTCGAAGTTATTTCTAGCAATGATTCAAGGCAAATGCATGTGTCACGGATTGGACCCTCGTTAAAAGGTTACTTGGCTGCAGATCCCTGTGCAATTAAGTGCAGAGGGGACGGGAGCCAGTGCTGCTTTCCCAGCCGAACCTCTCCAGCCAACACCCCCTCCTTCCCTTGGTGCTGCCAGAAGTCTGTGTCCAGCAGCTCCACGTGCTTCATTTTCCACTGAGCTGGCTCATCCACCTTTCCAGTGCTTCAGTTCACCTGCTCGGGGTCTGAGCCCATGAGCTTATTGCTCCCTACCAACTCCTGACACTCCCCAAAACCCCCCTGCACAGGACAACTCAAAGGAGGGAGCGAGGTCCTGGGCAGTGGCAGAGGGCGAGATGACAACATCCAGGCACGTAAATTCCTGATCAGATCTCTCACCTTGGCTTTTGCCAGGCGAACAGTTGGGTTCCTGGCAGACAGGACACTGACCTGAAAACGAGGACAGGACATGCTCCGCCAGGCCCCGGGGCAGCCGTGTGGCCCCATGCCAGCACTGCCAAGTACCAACCTCCCTGCACAGAAGGCAGGGCGGGATTTGGGGCAGGACAGGAGGGAAATTGGAAGAAGGCACTGAAAAGGTCCAGAAAGGGAAATGGGAAATAAAAATGTAAAGAAGGGAGAATTTGGGTGTGAGCTTTGACCCAGGGGTGAAGAGGGAATTGGAGATGGTGAGTTAAAAGGGAAAGGATGCTGAAGAGATCAGAGAAGCTTTTTGTTCCTGTGCAGGAGATATTGATAACTGGAGGAGAAAACTTGAGATGTAATGTAAGGATTTAGGGGAAGGCAAAATACCCTGCTGTGCAGTAAATCCAGGAGATGTGCATGTACAGTGGGTGGCATGAATGTTACCTGACCCCAAAGCCCCGGGAGAGCTGGCAAGGAGCACTTTTGTGTGCCTGTACCTGTTGGAGCAACCAGCCCCCCAAGGCAGGAGCCTTGTGCTTTGTCTGCATCAGGGACATCTTCCTCCGGTGCCCTTCCTCCTTTGTTCATGTGTCTTCTGGGATTTTCAGGAGAACATCCCATCCCTTTTGGGAATGATGTAAGACAGTTTCTAGAGACTCCCTCTGCTAGGAATGGGGATGAGTGCCTGCCCAAGGGAAGGTTTTTGGGCACTGGGGAGCACCAGGCACGCCCCAATGAGTCTCCTGGGGAAGAGGAAGAGCATGCAGGGGGAGGAATGTCCGAGGCGACTAAGAAATAGGTCTCCATCCATTACTCTGCTGGGCGGTCCTCTCGAGTCACTGGCTGGCTTTGTTCTCACCAACATCTGTAAGAGATTATGGATGCCTTTCTCACCGAGGACATAGATGGGATCTATAAATACCATGAGCCAGGGGTTGCTGCTGTCAGAGGAGACCTCTGCCTGGGTGGCCTGGAGGCGAGCCGCACGCAACGGGCCGGGAATGCAGGCTGTGTCCCCAGACAGGCACCCCGGGGAAGTCTGGAAGGACTAGCATGAGATGGTGACACCACTGGCAGGGTATTCTCTGGGATGCGCTGATGCAAAGCCACAGACAGCTAGGAATGCAGCCAGGCAGTGGGAGCACAGGACTGGGGGTCCTCAGCACCAGTTCCAGTGCAGATACCTGCTCCACACTCCCCTTGAGAAATTCATATAGTTTTTCACCTCAGACTAAACTGACCCCTGCAAAGGGGCAAGGTTTATTCAGCATTTTTAATTTTTTTTTTAAATTTGGCAATGACCTCAATAGCTATCTCCTGTAAAGCTGAGATAATACCTGCCCAGATGCCATGGCATGGGCACTGTTTAAAGAACACAGAACAGAGCTGTTAATGCTCCATCCTCCCAACTTCTTGTGTCAACACCACTCCCCTGAGACCACCCTCTAATTCCTGACTCCACTCCGGGCTCTTGCTCTGAATGTCACGGGACTTGGTTCGGTTTATGCAACTCTAACACTGTCCAGCAGGAACTGAACTCTCCAGTGACTCATTGCTTGAGCATGTCTTTGTTCATGCTGCTTTTCCCTCCAAAAACGAATCCTGATTTTATAAGCTGTTAGAAGCCTGAAGATCCAGCACTACACTGACATGTTGTTAGCCACAATTATCCCCTTTCTGACAAAGGATTCCTGATTAGGGCTGTTGCATATTCATCGGTAGACTTTGCCAAGCCTTGCTTTGTTTTTCAAGGTCGAGGATTGCATTTCTTTGGATTCAATTCCCATCCTAGACGTAGATTACAAGGCAGGAGAGGAGGAGGCAGCTGAGGTTGCTGGAAGGGTTGAATCCTCCTGGTATTGCTCAAAACACTCACCAGTGATGTGCCAGACTTGCCATACAAAACAGCTGCCCTCCCAGGCTCCTTGGTTAGGTGAGCTTGGGCAGCCTCAAAACTGAGCTGGCTGCAGGTGTGCTGTGCTGAGATCAGAAGGTGGGGAACCCCTAAGACTCCCAGGTGTAAAGGGTGAGTGCTGGGCAGGGATTTCAACCCAAAATACACTCTCAGCACTGAAGGCTTCAGGAGGTCCAGTTCAATGTCCTCCTTGAGGGACCAGTCCCATTGGCTACCATGGGAGAAGGGACAAAAGGGGCACTTAGGCAGGATGGAATATTTCACAGGAACTTCAGCTGGTCTCCCTTGATGATTCTGGCACCGAAAAAAAAAAAAGGAAGAAAAGGAAAAAATAATTACTTCTCAGCCTCTAACCTTTCCAGCAAGTGACTTTGTAATAAATAATCCACACGTCTCTCCAGTGCAATCCATCAGGAGGAGTGCCTAATTACTTTAGACTCACTTTGAAACCCCTTCCAGTGACACTTTCAGATAAATAAAAAATTAACACGGAACTAAAGTAGTAACCCAGAGAAAGTTTCTCCACTTCTCTCAGTTCTCTCCAAGTCTGGGCTGATGCCTGGAAGGCTCCATGCCCAGGGATGTTTTCCCCTGTTATGCTGATAGGTGAGTGTGGGTTGCAGTTCATGGGTAACCAGCCAGGGAGTGTCCATGGGGACACCCTACTCCAGACGTGCAGATCCTCGGAGAAATACCTGGAGACAGAGTCAGTGCAGCGTCTGTGTGTGAAGACTTTTATTTCCTTAATCCTTTCCTCTGGAAGTTTCTACTATTTGTTTCAAAGAATGCATTTTGGAGGCAAGGAAGTTCTAGTTTCCTTCGTGGAGTTGTTCATTGATCCCCAGTCATGCTGTCTCCTGCGTCTCCCCTTTCTCTCTCATTCCCAAGATTACAGCTGCGAGGAAAGGCATCTCTAGGCTTGCCTAAAGTCTGGCTGAGATGGCTTTCACCCTTGGTACCCCACACCCAGCCCACCAAGGCTGAAGGACACCTGCTGTGTGATTTCTGCACTGGCTCTGTACCTCATGACTTTGGCAGCTGAAGATTGGAGCCTTATCAAAAGACTTTGTCCAATATCTTCTTCCCCATCTTCACACCCCACTTCTGCATTCCCTTCTTTCTCTTCTCTCATCTCTGCTTAGAGCCTTGGGCAATACCCGACAAGCATTCAGAAACTAAAAAACAAGTAAACCGAAAGAAACAAAATTAAATATCTGAGAAAAGCAGGCCCAGAACCAATAAGTTCTGATTTCACTGTAGGTTACTACAGCCGAGGCAGTCATCTGTCAGGGGAGGAAGATGCTTAAAAAACCTCCACAGGAGAATTAATTAAACGAATTTCATTCTGCCAATTGTTTGTTATTTTTGCTGACCTCACCAAGTGGATTAATATTTAATTAGCCTTTAGGAGAAGTGGAAAGCACTTATTAACCTGTTATGTCAATCTGTCAGGCCTGGGGTCTCAGGACAGGCACTGTTACCATGAAACAACAGAAATATAAAGGTCTGTTCCTCTCTGTCTCAGCTGTTTTCCCTGTTGGAAAGTGGCTTTTTGGGGGGAAGAGAGGGAGGGAACCCACCATGCCTAACTAAGGGGTCTCTAAACGTGAGAGTCACAAATCTAGGTGTCTTTTAGAGGCCAGAGCAAGAGCTAAGGAAGCCATATGTGCTGTCCCAGGTGCAGGTGGGAAGCACATATGGATATATTATCCCCTCGGAGGTATTTTAGAACTCAGGCTAGATCTCATTTGGTGTGATGCTGGTGACTACGGGGAGAGGTTTGGGCTTTCCTTCATTTTTCTTGCTTAAAGCACTGCTTCCTTTATACTGTGTTTACAGTTATCATAGTTTAAGAAGTGCTAAACTTGGTGTTGGCACATCCTCATCAGTGGGGAGATGCAATCGGGCACTGCACAACACAGAGGTCTCGGGTGAGTCTCCATTAAAGAAAAGCTCTAAAACAGAAAACAGGATGAACACAGATGGCAGAACAAGAAACCTGTCCCCACTGGCAGCAAAGACCAGAAGGTCCCCATCCAGCACCTGAGCTCACATAAAGCTGGTGAGTCCCACCCCAGGACAGCGACCACGTCTGCTTGTCACGCGGTCTGGGTCTGGCCCAAAAGAAATAAAACCTCAAGCACAATTAAACCCCTAGGAAACATCCTCAGCAAAACAGTTACATTAATGCTGTGTACAGGTTAATGAGGCTGGGAGGGGCTTGCAAGGAGATAATGGCTGAAGTGCTAAAGTGGATGAATGTCTTTGGTGGAGATTCTCACAGATGTTGGGCACGGCTGGAACCTGACATCTTCACTTACTGCTCAGAGAGGAGCCAAAGTGTCTTCTCCACACCTCCCCAAATTCTGATGGCCCTGAGCATCACACACAGCTTCGACTTTGATCTGGTGAATCAAACTAAACCTCAGCTTAAAATCACCCACTGGATCTCAGTGTATTGAAAACCTGACCAGAAAACCCAAGCAGCATCCACACACTGGATTTGCTGTCTAGCAAGGACACCAGAGAAATGCTAACTACCACAAGAGCCAACCTCCCCTCAGAGAGGCTTCAGCAGACAGCAAAAATGACAAATCATGATCAGGACAATATGGGGCTGTTGGCAGTGGGCAGGGGCTCTTGAGTCCCCTTCAGTCTCTGGACGAAGAGGCAAAATGAGCAAGCAGAGGCAGGAGTGCCTGGAGATGAGCCCTGGGTGTGTGGCATCACACAGGCTGCCAAGGGTCACACTCCCCTCCCTGCAATCTGCGCCAGCTCTCCCAAGCTCTGTCCGAGCCTGGCCGTGTCCTGCCTCATCCCACAGGGCAGGGACAGGGACACTGCCTGCAGAGCCCTCCTGCCTGGACCAAGTGCCCTTTCTGCCACTTGGTGACAGGCCTTATCATTTATTATTATTATTTTTTCAAAATTAAAATCCTCCTGAGCTTTATTAAATAGGGATGCTGATAGGTAATTAAATCGCAACTTAATTAAATCTGCCGGCTCAATCCAACCACGGCACGCTGGCTACTCTGCAATCCCTGTGAGAGGTGCTGTCGGTGGAGGAGAGCACTGTGAATTAAACAGCATCACGCCTGGCACTGCCCCCTCCCTGCCAGGCCCAACGGGAGGGGGACCGAGGGGCTTCTCCACACATCCAGCAACCCATTGCAACGGGGGGAGCTGGGCACCCCCGGAGGACCTGGCCTGCCTTTGTCAGAGCTTTTCGGGTGGAGACTCCTTCCAGTGTGGCAGGACCAAACCAAGGCGCTGGAGGCAAGGGAGGGTTTATGGCTGCCCGCTTGGACATGACATGATAGTGCTGAGCATGAAATGGTGGGCAGGTAGGGGAGGACTTCCCCTCCACTGGTATGCAGCACCACTGTGGGGTGAAGGCCATGGTGACAGTCTGGGATTGCAGAGAGCTTGCAAAGACAGGAATTTGGATGAGAGAAGGGCTCTGGCTGGGGGACCATTTCCCTGTGCTGGTTGTTCCTCCTGCACTTTGGGGTAGAGCAGAAGGTGCTGTAGGGTGCTGTGGATATTGATGTTGAGCCTGGTGAATGCTCACTCGAAGGGTCAGAGGACAAAAAATCCACTGTAGGAGGCTCCTGTGGTCTGCTGCTGTTGCTGGTGGGTTTTGCAGGTACAATCCTGCCCTGCAAATGCCAGCCCCAGCCCTGGCTCTGCTCCCCAGACTTTGCCTTCCTGTCTCTCTGGCTCAGCTGCTCTGAACAAGGGGCCAAAGGCAGAGACATGGAAAAATAACCAGGCAGTCTTGCTAAATCATCAATCTGCTCATCCCAAGGAAAACAGACCTTGGGAAGAATTTCCCTTTTTTCTTTTCCCCCTTTTTCATTTCAACACAGGCTGAGCTTGCTGCCTTTCCCAAACCTCAGGTGCTGTGGCTGCCTTTGCCCAGCCCTGTCAGGCACCAGGCAGGGACAAGCAGCCCCAAGGACAGGAGCTCTCTCTTCCACACCATGGGCTCCCCTTTGAGGAGGCACCACCTCGCCTAACAGCAGAGTTCCCATGGCTACAGAGATGAGAGAAGACCTGCTCTCCACACCTTGGTACCACCCACCCTCCTTTGCCAAACCTGGCCCTGTGCCCACCTCAGATGAGCCCAGCTATACCACACTTGTGGTTACTTCTTCACCCTGCCCAGAGGGCAAAATAGCCACTCCTGCACACATAGGAATTTTTTCTCTCGTGCAGCTATGGCCTCCTCAAAGTCCCAGCAAGACCCTTGAGCTCTTCTTTGGCTGTGCAGCCCCACAGTAAAGGCACCATGATTTTGGGGGAGGTCTCACAACTACTGGGGTTTCTCCAGATTTGTAGGATACTTGAAAGTGTTCCAGGTCCCCCTCCCCTAGGAGGTCATAGAAGAAAACCTAAAAACAAACAAACAAACAAACAAAAGTGTGTGTATATATATGTGTGTGTATATATATATATATATATATATATATATATATATATAGAGCTTGAAGGGTAGCAATATCTAATGAAAGGCAAAACCTGAAGAGATGGACAAACTACAGAGAGCCTATTCAAGGGTAGCTATCATGCAGTAATCTTGGGAGATCAAATTCCCGATCTGCTTTCACCTCAGAGACAGAGGAGTGAAAGTCCTACCGGGATTAATGTTTAATGCTTGAGTTGGCAGGTGATGCCCTGTGTTGGGATGCTTGGGTTCCCTGCTCTGCTCTAAAAGGGCCTGGGACCTGAGCTCAACCAGCATCCACCCCGGATATTGGGGATGACCCTATGCTCAGGCAAAGGTCATGGAGGGGTTGCCAAGTTCAGGATTCCCCACATCATTCCAAAGTGTTGTTCACTGGGGCTGCAATAACAGAGGAGTTATCCTGTCTCTCTGCTGGGGTGTGTGAAACTTCAAACCTCCTAATTATTTTAGAGCCAGTGAGGTGAACTGCTGGAACATGGCTTCAGGCAGGGCAGTTGTGAGAAAAGGCAGCTCATTCCCACTGCTGGGCTTGCATTTCTGCTCCTGGTGGGGGCACATGTGGCAGGGAACTGCTCTGCTGGAAGCCCACGCATGGCAGCATCAGCTCCTGTGCTCCCCACTGGGAAGAGAGGGGGATTGAAGGAGAAATGGGTCAGCTGCAGAGGGACACAGGGGGACACAGCCTGTGAGACAAGAAAAGACCTTAATGAAGATAAAGACATAGGCAGACTCCAGGACACACAGACAAGCAGCTATAAACCCTGAGCAACTCTCTGAAGCAAGGGTCATGTTAATAGGGCCACCTGTGGAGAAGGCTTTATTTTCTCTTCTCTACTGCCAGTAGACTTTCTCCCTTGGGACTACACAGCCTTATTTTGAGGGTCTCCTTTGAAGGCCAGACATCCACAGAATGTGGTCAGGTTTCAAAAAATATATTACAAAGGTTCCCAAACCCTTAACTCTGGGGCAACAACTCACCTTCAAGTAATGAATGGCCAGCAGGTTCTCAGAACAGAATTACTTTTTTATTAGCAGCTATATGTGACCTGATTTTACCTTCTCCAGGAAATCAATGGGAAGTACCAGAAGGTCTTCTCTGAGTAGGTGTCTTACTGTGCTCTGAAGCTCTGGGAGACACTGATGATGAACCTTCTTCTATCTTTTGAGAACAGATGTGTGCAAAGTAGCACAGACCTCTAAGCAATAAGACAGAGAGGTTAGTTAATAGGCAGTAGATGTTAACTTCACAGCCAAAAACCTTCTTGAAAACAGGGTCCCCAAGTCACACTTTTGGAATAAGAAAGTTCTGATCTGTGTCTTAATATCACCATTGCCCTATCACATGAGGGCAAATCTGTTAATCCTGATCCAAGAGTCTGGACAGTGAGGGTTTAGGTCTAGAAAAGAATCTACATTTTGCAGTGCAGCCCTTCTCTTCTTTGACAGATTGTTTATTTTGTGTTCTTAATGTGTCCCAGGTGGTGCTGGGACATGTCAGACCACAGGGCAGCTGGAAGTTATGGGACAAACCACAGGTAATTTGGCAGGAGAACATTAAAAAGTAAGAGGAGGAAATTATAAATTCAGAGTGTAACCACCATAAAGTATTCCCTTAATTCCCAGCCAACCTCTTAAAAGCACAGATAGCTCTTCCCCCTACCCACAGGATGCCTTTCCCTCTCTGTAGGTTGTCATGTTATGACTCAGACAACAGAATACCACAGGAACAGTGACCCTGATGGGTTTCACATGTGTTGCAAGACCTGGTGGAGACTCTGCCCTTTCCCATGCTGGACTTTCCTTCTGCGATTTCAAAGGTTTGTCCTCTCATGGCCCTGCTTCATTTCTCCCTCTGCTGAAGGGGCTTCATCTCCTCCTTCATCTTCTCATTGGTAAAGATGAGCCATCTGCCTTTAGGGGTGGGAAGGTACCATAACCCTGAGTTCTAAACAGGCTATAAATCCCATGGCAACATCTGTGAACATTTATGAGGCTCCTTTCTGAGGAAGTAACACAGAGGAGCTATCAAAACCTTGCCTTGTCTCCTTCGTGTGTCTTCCCAGGGCTGTGGAGAAGCTGTATGTGAGGCTGAGTTCTGCTTCCAGAAAGTCATGACTGACAAAGGGTCCAGACTTCGCTACAAGCAGTTCATGGAATTGTTCCTTCCACTTAACTGGAGTTGAATTTCTTCCACCTGGAAAGCACTGAAATCTCTAAATCACATTTTCAATAGTCAGGCACGTATAAACCCAAATCTCCTAGGTTTTCCTTCCAAACTGTTACCCTAACAAAGCCTTTTCCCCCCAGCTAGACCAGCATCTTCTCATTTGCACTTTCGCTCCATTTACCTCCTTTCTGGTTATCTTTTAACCAAAGATCATTGCCAGATTCTCATTCTAGGTCATGCTTTAAGGGCCAGCTTTTGGCCTCTGAGGAGGAACAGGAAATACTCTGACCACTTCCATCTCATTTTAGCTGGTCACTTCCCTGTCCCATGCTGAGCCAAACCAGTAAACCAGGGCTCTCCTGTCTTGCAGGCACATCTGCCTGGCCCTGTGACCATGGGGTCAAGTGCACAGCAACCAGTGGCTGGGAAATTAGCCATATTTCTTGTGAACTTCATAGTATGAAACAGAAAATGAGTTTCTGAGGGAAATTGATGGAAATCTGTTTGTAGTCTTGCTTCAAAAGAAATGATAAGTAGCAACTTAAAAATGACACAAAAGAAACTGCAGTGGAATTAATTTTTAAAAGGCCCCTTTTAAAGAGAAATTTGAAAGAATTTTGCAAGAAAACACTCCACTGATCTGGCCATCTTATCTCACTTACTGAATATGACTGGTGAGCCTTCCATTTCTGCTTCAGAGCCTATTCATCTCCACTGCTGCCCTTAAAGGCAAGCACCTCTGATGAGGATTTAGTTCTAGCAGACCAATTGTTGAAGAGGAAAACTCACATTCGAAGTTTTCTTTTGAATGTATAGATGTTTTAAACCTAGTCATATAGCTGAGACAAGTTTACTGACACCAAATATTAGCTAATGTTAAAGAGTCGAGCATGCAGAGGGAACAGCAGAAGAATTAAAAAAGTCAGGGAAGAGCAAGCAGAAGGGGACTTCTGGAAAGCTAGAAACAGCTGTAGCCAATCAGAAGGAGCAGAAAGATACTAGTGCAAGGAAAATGGAGTATAACACAAGAAATGGTGATGGGAAATAAGAATGGGACTGTCAGACTATGGGGAAGGTAAAGACAGAGAGAAAGGGAGTAAGATCAAATGAATGGAGTAGCCAGACACAAGAGAACGAAGAGTAAATCTGGTATTTGTTATCTTTGAAAAGCAACAAAACATTTGCTTTCTGTAAAGCTGTTTTTGAGTGTAGGCATGTTGCGAGTAGAGTAAGAGAAGACAGTATGTCTGAGTGCTGCCAGTAAAGTGATTGGATGCTACATACATGTTCTCCATCTAGGAATATCTTGGTCTTCAGGTTCCAAATTGTGTTGGGAGCTTGTATCTCACCTAAGCTGGTGTGACCTGCAGCCATCAATGATTTTGGTGTTGTTGAGCCTCTAAACCAGCTGCTGGCAGCAGGGACTGCCGTGGGTGGGGAGCACAATACCTCACAGACCTTGAAAAAGTGCAGAGGCTCCCAGCTGCCCATGTGCATGAAGCATGCTCCTTCTCCAATGCCGATCCCAAGGGAAACAGCCAGGAGGAGCTCCGGAAGGTCAGTCAGAATGCAATTAAAACCAATGAGATTTTCTTAATGGGTGCGTAGGAAAATGGGTCTGCCTCTTGGGTCATGTCTCTCCCACCCACTCCAACCATCCCAGACTCTCCCAAGTGTCCTCTCCTTCCCTGTTGCTCCTCTTGTGGCTCTTCTCATTCCTAACATCAGCCCCTCTGATGTCCCGGTCCAGTGATTGGGGGGACAGTTGGGTAAAGGTGTAAGTCCTGAGGGGAGGGGATTTACATCTCCTGTTGCCCTTGCAATGAATTACCAGGGCTGTTAATGGGCTGGTGCCCCAGTGCCTCGTAAATTGTGTGGCTGAGGCCGAGCAGTGATGGGTGGCTTTGATCTGGACACGCTGCCCTGCCATGAACAGGAAAAGGAAAAGGTGATTTTTCATAGGTTACTACTCCTGCCTCCAAGTTTTCCACTCTGCTGAAACTTTGACAGTGCCTAATAATCCATCAGTGAGGCTTTCCTTGCTCTGCTTCCACTCCATTACCACCTTCATGTTCCCATTTAACTTCTTTCACATGGACCCCGGAAAAGCTGGCTGTCTCCCACCATTCTAAAGCGGTTTGGAGGGTGGGAGCAAGGGCTGGGGTCACTCCACACACTTCCTCTGAGGAGAGGAATCAAAAGGGGATGCTGAGATGAAGGGAAAGAGTTACATCATGTCTACAAAGCTGTGAAGAAACTTAATTGATGAAACCTTTAAGGGACTCAGAGGAAAAGCAAAACAAGGCTGGGATGTCACTTGGTGGGAGAGGGCTAGATCTCCTAGGATTCATTTGAGACACTCTAGAGATCTGCCATGCTGGGAGAATATGGGTTTTCTACAGGTCTCTCGTCACATCTTCCAGCCATGCCTGGTGTCTTGGATACTTTAAGATGTCTCAAGTAGTGCAATCCATTTGGATACCTGGGCAGTCTTCTGTCACCTCCTTTTTCACCAAGAGCTGCTATTCAGATTTATTCTCTGGGCTCATCATTTCTCTTGACTGTCCCTTCCTTCTGTCTCTTATAGATTAGACTGAGAGATCACATGCATTCAATTTTGTGTGTTCTGCCTTCTGAACGGAACTGAATCCTCGGAACTGCACTGTTTTCTTAGACTAATGAATTCTTTGAGGGGAGTAAAAACCACCTTGGTAATAAATCCAGACTGTGAAGCCTTGATGTATCTGTTTTTCTGTTCATCTCCACTGCTGCTAGACAGAATTAGCCCTCATCTAATACAGAGTGCAGACTTGATACAACCTTGTTTAGCACAATTGGTTTGAATCCATTATATTGACAGTATCAATTTGTGTAATTCCTGAATTAGGATTTTGTACTAAACTGTATTTGAAAGGAGCTGTTGACCTTGATTAGCTCTTTAATTGTGGTTAAAATCCAAAGTAATTCAGATATCAGCCTTGACTGTGGAAGGAAAGGGCCACGCCATGTGACAATGCAGTCAATAACTGCCACGTTCCCCACGGACACATCTCCCCTGTTTTATGGGCTCTGAGTCTCACCACTTTCATAGAGCATCCATTTACCTCCACTTTGACCATACCCTTGGGGCTTCACCTCTCAAGAGTGTGTTGTAGGAGCAAGCACTCCAGGTCTCCTGGACACATTCCAGCTGAATTATCCTTGTGGCTCACACCACCCCTGCTTCTGCATGCAGGTGGGATTTTTTCCTTCATTTTCCATCCTAAACAGGACTGTAACAAGGCTGGGAACTACACAAGGGCTGCTCAGAAAGGGACGGGAAGAGGCCTGTCAACAAATCTAAATTTCGGTGGCAAATATTGCCTGACTCCCGTCTTGGTCACTTAGCAGCAGAAGAAAAAGAAGAGCATGACTGGTGCACATTAAGAAGTCCACACCCACCTTCCAGAGCCCAGGTGTCTGCAGGGGATGTGGAATGGTGTTATGGGCACCCCGGGGAAGGGATGGACAGGCCTGCTGGCACCAGGCTCTTACCAAGACTCAGCAGGAGCTGGGTGCCTCATTCTCTCAGGTCTGCTGGAGAAGATCAGCTGTGTGCCCAGAGGTCTGTGCTGGTGCAAGTGTTCTGTGTGAAAAAACTCCAGGCAGGAGGAAAGACCATTTCCAGGACTCCCATGTGCTGAAAGGGAAAATGGATGGGATAAAGCCTGGAGGGGGGGAACCTTTTTAAGTCAATGAGGAATTCTGCCAGAAAACAGCAGAAGGAGCAGTTCAGCAGGAATTACAGAGAAGAAAAAAAAAAATTCTGGCAAGAGATACAGCCTGGAAGATGGAGCACTTTATTTTGGGCAAACTGAATGTTTCAATTAAAAATGACAGAGCTGCGATCCTTTAAGAGCAGTCAGAATTTAATACATTTTTCATGAATGGAAGCAGCCCGTATCCTGAAGACCTGACAAATTCTCTGCTCTTTGGAGATCATGTGTTCTCCTGGATCTATGTCTTCCTGGCATCAGATGGCACTGCCAGCCACGGATCAAAGGAATAAAGGACAAAAAGGCTCACCAGGCATCTTGTGCTACATATGTGTGCAGAATAGAGGGTGCAGAGAGGAGATGGATGCCTGGTGCTGCAGCAGGGAGGGAGAGGGTTCATGGGAAGGAAAAGCAAACCAACGCTGCAGAACAGGACATGGGGATGAAAGAACAGGCTGTGGAGAAAACTAATATCAAGGAGAGGAGTTCGTGAAAGACAAGAGTAGAGCAGTGGAAGGGGAGGGAGGGAGGAAGAGGGGGAGGGAGGAACGTCCCCTCTGCGCCTGGGAAAAAGACAATAAAAGCTGCGGACTCTTGTCACGCAGGACAATCCCAGCACTATTTACTGTTTGCTCATTTAACCTGGTTAATTTTTAATAATGTTGAAATTTTCATTTTAATAATTTAGGTAAATTATTTATTAAACCACAGGATAAAGGAATCATAGCAATTATGAATTGACAGTGTTACCTGAGGCTCATGAAAAGGTAAGGGGTTTTGCAAAGTCCTTGTTATTGGATAAACATTAAATTAGTAACAACTTCACATCCAATTCAAATTACCTTCTTCCAAGTCTAAGATTGCTCTCTCTCGGTCTCTCCTGGGAACGAGCACTGTGGGCAAAGAAGGTGGCAGGAGCCAGGTCTCATGTGGGGCTCGGATGTTTCTCTAGATGTCCTGGAGGAGAGGATAAGGCAGTCTGTCCATCCATCAGAAGGTGGCAACAAGGTGACATTCACTGCTCTGATCATGTAGAAAACCCCAGTCTGGCAATAGAGAAGATGGCTAGATGGGTCTTCTCTGACTGTGACTTTCAGAGGAGTGGTGACTTTTCTGCTGCAAAAAAATGCCAACAGAAGCATGCTGGTATTTCCTACACCTTGCTTGTATCAAGGCTCCTTACAGTATTTTGGTGAAAACCAGCCCAGTGACCATGGGAACAACTGTCTGATGCCATCTCCTTCATGAAATGTTCCTGAGGAAACACAGACCCAGTTCTGCAAGATCCCAGGGACGTTCTGGAGATGTTAATATGGAAATCCAGAGGCTGCCACTCAAGGAAAGCAGCCTTTGTTGAGCAGAAGTTGGTGCTCTGCAAAGAGACTTCTCTCTGCTTAAATAATTGTAGTGGGATTGCAAAATAAACCTTTAACTGCTTGGAAGGGTGAAACTGATGAGCTTTAAAAACACCTAGGGAAGGTGGCATCTAGATACTCTCAGAAAGAGCAACAAGTTTTGCTTTAGAGTGGAAATCTAAATGGAGGATGGCAAGAGGTGAGAAGGGGAAGGATAAGGATGGGTCCTGAAGTCTGGTGGCCCCAACTGGGAAAGTCCTGCAGCATTTGCCCAACTTTCAGGATCAACACAGACCCACAGAATTCAAACCAACCATCTACAACCTAATAGTAGTCCCAAATTTTAAGCATTGCAACGAATAAGAGCCATGTTTGCAGTTTCATATTTTGTGATGTTTAATTTTCAAGCATTTTGTTTTAATTACCAGTTTCCAATCATTTTTATGTTAGCTCTGAGTGCCTTTCCTACATTTTCTTCTCAATAATTAAAACTTTTTAATAACATTACTTTCAATCAAAGAATTTCAATTTATCTTCTAACTTAGTTCTATCCTAATAAGTTTTTTTCCCCTGGAAATTTTCTAGCATTCAGTGAAGGAAAGAAGCATTTCTAAAGAGTCATATTTTTCTTTCTAACAAACTGACAGCTCAGTTGTCTTGAAAACATTATTTGGCAAAGCAAAAAGACACAGTCCCAAGTATCTGTACACAAAATGGCTCAGATACAAATCTGTTCGACCTTTTCTTTGGTTTAAATAACAAAAGCCACTGACCAGTGTGTGAAAAAAGTTGATAAACAAACATGTCCTGTAGGCTTGAGAAAATGCCCTCTCAGTTTTGAAATCTGCTCAATCACATTTTTGTATCATGCCTGACAGGTGAGAGAACACAACCTACTAACTGAGAAAACAATGTTGAGCAGAGTGTGCAAGAGTGCACAAAGGCTTAATTCAACTGCAAGGCTTGCCTGGTTTATAATAAAATAAAACAGCCTCATTATAACAAGCCAAAAACAAGTAAAACCACAATTGTTCAGTGTCTAAGCCTCAAATGATTCAAACTTGCCCATCTCCTGGGTTTATAAACTGCCAGTTTCCAAACTCTGGAGAGTTTAGCAAAGTCTCTCTGGGGATGCTTGCACCTCACAGATGAAATCACAGAGAAACCTTAGAAACTCATAGGCAGAGAAGATATAGGAGATAAATGTGAAACATGGAGATCTCACTAATATGCTAAGGCACTCATCAGCATTGTGGACAGTCCATTATACCTGGATCAGCATATTCCTGATAATATCACATTAAGTGAAAACAAACAAAACACCAGCCATGGGCATCTCAGCTCTCCTTCCTTTGCCCTCGTTCTTCTCTGATTCTTCCTTCAGGAGATCAAGTGATAAATTTCAAGTGTAAAAATATTTTGCTACTGTGACTCAATGACAAAGAAAAAAAGCTGAGCAGTTTTTCACCAGAAAATTATTAGTCTACAAAGCCATGGTATTTGTTAGGAAACCAAGTGTGCTGAACATTTCAATGAAAATTTAGCAGAATCCTTCATGCAGGTAAAGTCCAAGTATATGTTTCAAATCAAGCAATGTTTTTCCTCTTTCTTGGTGCATAAGGACACTAATGTGCAGGCTACTATTTATTCACAGTTCTTTTCCAAGAGCATGATATTACAGGATGTATTAAGTTTGCTCCTTTCATGGTCAGTTTTTAAATTTTGGCTTTTCATTCCAGTATTGAAACTTCCTACAGGAAGTCTGAACTTTTCCTGCTTTGGAGCCTAAATTCACATTGGGAATGGCAGTACTGCCATGGAGCTGCACCCCACGTAAGAAGCTCCTGATCCAAGAAGCACCTACCAACCAACCCTCTGAAACCACAGCTGATTTGGAGCAGGTAATTTACAGCCTCTTTAAGTTCCTTTCTACAAAATTTCTGTTCAGACAAAATTAAGATAATTTGACACTTTCAGGTGTCCCCCAGTGTCTAGGCAGCTAATGAGCCCAGGTGGAGTGAGGTACCCTCTGGGTGGCAGCTCCCATCAGCTCTTGGAGGTTGGAGGAGCTTCTCTTCCCCCAAAGCAACTCTATCTCATGTGTTTTTGCTCAGAGTGTGTTTTCCTTGCAAGGTGGCTGTAGCCAGAAGAAGATTTTGCAGGTTTACAGCTCTTACCATAGATAGAGAATGTATATACATTATACTGTCTGACATATTTTCTGCTCCCCAGCAGACACTATCAACTGTTTGGTGGAGCACACACTAAGATGAACATGTCAGAGTAGGAAGCAATTAATAACCACATCTGATTACTTAGAGCAACTCTTCCCAAAATCCTCTTGGCTAAGAATAACTAAGCTCTCTGTGCTCTTCCATCTTCCATCACTCTTGGATTCACAAGTCAACAGTTACTGTTTTTCAGAGGTGGGGTCTGATCCAAAGCCTAACAAAAGATGAGAAGTCTTCAGTGGTCACCTACTTATCTTTGGTTCAGTTCATGGGCACACAGAGGACATGCAGAGATGTTCAGATGCACTTTCAGGAGCAGCACACCTGGGATGGCAGCAAGCCTATGCCTTTCCTGCAAGGGCAGCCAGGGAACTCCTGAAAAACCCCGTGTGACCAATGCTGCTGTTTCCCAATGCAAGATACCCCACTGTCTCCAACCCCAGGTACTCTGTACTGCAACCCCATCTTCCACCCTACCAACCCTTGCTCAGGCAGGGACACTTCACATGTTCCTCTTTATTTTAAGTTAACACCCTTTTTTTTTTGTTATTAAATTTTTTTTCAAAATGAAACAAAAAATCTCCCCTTCCCTGTCCCTCCCTGCCATGTTCCCAAGGTGCCAACTAATCTCCAATGCCCAGCTTGTACACAGCCACCTCTAATTGCTCCTGCATTTTCATCTGGTGTAAGTTCAGCCATTGCTACAGCTGCCCCTCCTCCCTCCGGGAATTCACACCTTCATTATCACTCTTTACTGCAGAGCCGTCCGCAGGCTCCCGGCTCCGAACAGCAGCTCCGATAAAAAATAGAGCAGCTTTTCAGTGGTTTCAATTTTAATTACCAGCATCAAGGCAGCTCGCATTCTCACCAGGCTGTTTCGCACTAATTAAAGTGAGGAGGAGTTTATGGAAGGGACACCAACTCCACTTCACTCCCTCATCTATTATTTACAGACAGTAATACAAATAATTTCCAATTTAAACAGTCTGAGCTGGCCAGCAAAGAGGAGGGAGAGGTGGGGAGAACGCTAAGCAAGGAGAAACTCAAATAAAGAGCAGAAACTAGGAGAAGGGAATGGAAAATCAACTCCCAATGCCCTCTAGTGGGATGATTTCCTGAGGGGTCGCAAGGTTGGAGGTGTGAACATGCCCAGGAGGCCAACCAAGGTGGCAGACGTTGGTTTCTCCTTGCCTGGCCTCATCAGTGACCTTCAAGATGTGATCAAGCAGCAGCAAAAGATCATTTTGCATGAGGGCCCAGTCTGCTCCAGCTCTTCAGCAGTGCTGGGGGTTTAGTCCCGTGCTGTTCATCACTGGTGGTGCTTCATCTTTCCCATGGGCATGGCAAGGTGCTGTTGGAAATGGGCTCTGAAAATCCATCCTGGGTGGGCTCTGAGCTGGCAGACACCAGGTTGTTTGGTGCCCAATCCAGCCTGAAAGCACTGATTCTGATGGGGTGTAAACAAAGGATGAAGTTGGTCTGTAGATCATGAATGGGATTTTACGGGAGTCGTGGGAAAATCTCCTTATCTAGAGGCTGGGCTGCCCACACGGATGATCAACTCCATCTGCCAGCAGATAGGGTTTCCCAAAGCCAAGATTGTTTTCCTGCCTGGTCCCTTTCTCCCTGGATGGGAAATGTTCTCCATCCCTCAGACTGGCTCTGTTCAGCCTCTCACAGTGCAGCATGTGTCAAGCCTAGATGTTTTATGGATCTGGAGGATAAACCCTGAGGATGGGCTGGCGCAGGGGTAGGTGGTTCCACACCCGTGAAAACACTGTCTGTAAACAGGGAGTGTGGAAGACCCCACTGCACAGTAAATTTTACCACATCAAGGAATGAAAATGCAGTAGTGTCCTGTCCACATTGCTTTGTGCTGGTCAGCATGGACGAGGGGATATATAACCCAGGGATCTTGGGATATAGCTCTGGCCTTTACAGGGCCCTGAAACCTTGTGTCTGTGGGTCACATTCAGATTTCATTTAAACCAGTGCTGATCAGGAATAACTCCAATAAGAGCAGCGTTACCCTGGATTTACACCAGGCTAAGGCAGATAAGCCTGAAGATCAGTGACTGAAGGAGAAGAAGTTTCAACATAAATGATGTTACTACAGAAAAGTACCTTGATTGAAGCACAGGTGTTGAATGTTAATCACTGTAGGCTTGATGCAGCATCTGTGTAAGTTGAAAGCAATATCCCATTTACTGCAGCATCTCAGGACTGGATCAACAGCAGGTAAAAACTCAAAGACCAAATCATCTTTCTCTTGTCCCACTACTAGAGTGTGTGAAGTGCCTGGGACTTCAGTGCAGGCATTCCTGATTTATGCCAGGGTGCAAAAAAGAATCAGGCCCTATCTTCTGCTTCTTAGGTGTTTACAGGGAATAATGATGGCATTTGGAGCAATTTTACCTTGGGATCATCAATTTAGACCTGGGCCAGGCTGGGTGCCAGAAAAAGTTGTTACCGAAGGCCAGCTTCTGAAATGAGTGGGGTTCTGGGGTATGATAAAATTTTCCTCTGGTACGAGAAGAACAGATTTTTATTTCACAGATCCTCTTAACAAAAACAGATTAGAGACAACAGCTTGAGGTACGCTGCTGTCTCCCCTTTGGCAAAGACAAGACTTGGGACAGTTGCTTTTGTTAAAAATGTGAGCTCAGACCTGGTGAAATCTCCCTCTCCTTCTAGGGCTGGTACTGAGGAAAGCATAGCTGCAGCTACAGACAAGGGATTTGACCAGGACGAGCATGGAATCAATTTCCCCAAACTTTACAATTCCTTTGTGCTAGCAGGGGTTGGGTTGGTGATCATTCCTGGGGCCCGGGGTGAGTCTCCATGTGTTTTTTGCTCCGTATCAGACTGTGCCTGTCCGAAGAGAAGGGGAAGAGGCTTGCTCACGTGCCACTGACTGGTCAGACCCAAGGCAATGCTCACTCCACACATTCTGGCAGGGCCCAGCTCAGCTCTGGCACCTGCCAAATGCAGCTGGAAGCACAAATCATTTCATAACTGCTGGTGTTTGTATGGCTGTGCCTGGGTACTCCTGTGGCCAGGCCTGTACATCTCTGTTACGGGCAACTATTTACACTAAAATAAAACCCCCCAAAAATCCAATGTCATATTTGCTCTCATCTGGATTCATGAGATGGATTTTGTTGCGTTCTCTGTGGTGAAAACTGGTCATTCGTGTCTGCAAATAAACACAGCCATTTTGGCCTCCATCAGCTCCTCTCCAACAGCATCAGTTAATTGTACTTTGAAATCCCTTTTTCTGTCCTAAAATGTGCTTTCTGATCATACTCTCAGAGAAAATATGGTAAATAACTAACCAATGTGAGTAGCCACAAAGCCGTAAACATTTTACAGATGTTCAGCCAACATCCATGAATGCAGACAAAAATTCCGAACTCCAGCCGTGTGCAATGAGCCTGGCCCGACTTGGAGGGGGGATTTGCAGCTGGGTAGTTGGGTACACTGTAAATGTGCCTGGTTAGTAAGAAAGGGCTTTTCACCACAGATCACAGGGAGCCCCTTCGTGGAGCTGAAATGCCTTTGCACCAGGTCTCTTGCTCCCAGCCAGAAAGTATCTCTCTCTCTGATGAGAAAAGGGGTTTTTCTAATTTATTGCTTTTATGGGATTGTTCCTCCACAGAGGCACAAATAGCAGCATATCAATAAAGCCAGTCGTTTGAAGTTGGATATTTCCACCTCTGTCACAGCAAAATAATTAAAAAAGGATTCACAAGATCATAAATTGCATGTCACCAAGGACACAGCCTCCTTAACCCTTTAAAAGCCAGGCTGTGCCTACCCATGGCCCATCTTACTGAAGGCATGAAGACACATTTGTTATTTTTAGCATCTCAGTCACAAGGGCTTTCTTGTCTGGAAAGAGATACAGTAAGAACCTGTCTGCACAGGGAATGAACTGGCTGGCTGGTGGGATCCTACCCCGGCTCTGGTATGCAAATGCACATATAGATTTGATTTGCAGCCAGGCTAACCAGGAGCTGTGCTGCAGACCTGCAAGAGCCCAGCATTTAGTCACATGGAAGTTAAAACACATTACAGGCACATCAGACATTGGGGATAACATTTCCAAATGTAGTCAAAGAGCGGCAGCATGAAGAGGGCCTAAAATCATTTGTTCTCAGTTAAAAGCTCCTCTAGCTTCAGCTAGGTAATAGAAAAGGATGGAAGCCATCTGAGCCAGAAACTCCTGTTGTCCTGCTGATCCCTCCCCAGCACAGACATAGCCAGAGCACACCCTGAATCATTGACAAAAGAAAATGTTAACACAAGAAAAGGAATGAATGTTATTTACTGGGTGTGTTGCAACTTAGTTCCCGACGCAACAGCCTGGGCTCCAGCCTGATTTGGTTACAGTTGAGGTTAGCACCCATTCTTAAATTCTGCAGGTCACCTCCTGCCCTCTTATAAATCCAAAGAACTACATGGAAAAGAGTGTAAATCTGCAGGTCTGAGCCCTGATGGCACGTGGGAGCTGGACTCCCCAGAGTGTCAGGGCTCCCAGAGGCACAAGAGTGAGTAATGTCTGCTGGGCTGTGGGCAGAGGAATGAGCCAGGGTGGCAACTGCTTTTTCCTGGGGGAAAACACAACCCCCAGAAGGTGGCAGGTTGCTGGTTTGGTGTTGCTTTCATAAAGACCACTCTTGAAGCCTGCGGAGTCCGTGGCGTCAGGAGAAATCCCGCTGGAGGTGGATTAGTGGGAAGAACGGAGCTGAGTTAAGCGTGGTTTATCACAGGGCAGTGTAATTATATTACACATATCCCACGGCTGCATCCACTATTACCAGCATGAGAGGGAGGCATGTGTGCTTGCCTCCCTATGCCCTCCCAATCCAAGACACAAAACCCTGGAAAAGAGTGGGTTTTTCCTTTTTGCTACTCCAGAAGAGGATGGTGGGACCTATTTTTCCCAGCCTGAGATTTCTTGTGTAAGCTCCTTAGAGGAAGAAATAAAGAAATCAGCCATTGTGGTATCTACTTTTGGTAACAGAACCTAAGTTTTCATGGGAAGAAGGAGATCTGGGACATGTTAACTCCATTATCACGAACTCAAGCAGAAGTGACACAGGTACAGAGGGTCTAAAGATGTCTTTTTCCTGAGCAAAGGGTTACTTGCTCTACTGCACTCTCAGAATGTCAGAGGAGCTCAAAGTCTTTATGCCTAAATAGCTTCAGTTTTGTAATAATCATCAACAAACACAATAAAATTAAAACCTTAAGCCAGGAAAGCAGATGTAGAGCAACAACGCGACCAGTGGGTGCTTGGTTTTAACTAATACCCTTTCCCAAGCTCACACTATGCATGGTTGTAAAATCAGGAGCAGACCCCAACCCTGGGGAGCCTTGCCTTGCCTTCTGGTCTTCTCTCAACATGACACCAAATTAGGACCCTTCAGTGGCAGAGCCACAAACCAGGCAGACAGGACTAAACGGCCCCTGGATGCAGGATTACCAGGGCTTTGCTGGAGGATGGGGCAGCGCAGGGAATTGCAGCTCCCTTTCCATCACAGCCGGGCAGAAAGGGCCTGAGGAAGAGGCTGTGCATATGGAGAAGGGCAGCAGCTGAGCCCCGTCTGGAGATCCCTGGGGACGTGCCAGAGAGGGGTGGGAAAAGCAGAGGATGAGCTGCAGTGTCCGAAGCAGGACCAATAAAGGATGTATCTTGGGGAGAGAGAAGATGCTTGGCATGTGGCTCTGGTTAAATAGAAGGAATAGAGGAGACAGAAAAATGGCTTCTCCTCAGACTGACACCAAGTGCCTGCAGCTATTTTTGCTGACCCTCTCTGATGCCACCATGGGGCAGCAGTTAGTGAAACCCTGTGGGTTTATTGAGGCATTAGGAATCCTACAAAAACACCAAACCCAATTCCCTCTCCTGTCTTCATTGCCTCCAGTCTACCCATGGGTTGTGAACTGAGGTCTGTAGCAGGCCACAAAACAAAGAGATCTGTGCTTCCCCTGGAAACCTTCATTCACCAGTCCACAGACTGGAATAAGTTAAAAATATAGTTTTATTCCTAAATGGTAGGAATAAATTGCTGCCCTTCTAGACAATTTTTTTCTATTATCTGCCCAAAATAAAGCATATAGATAAATAATGAGATCTTACAGTACCTATCAGACGAGCTGTTATAAGCATCTGAGCAAGATGAAATATTGTCTTATTAGGAGAACCGAAGGTGTGAAGTTTGCCACCAGCTCCAAAGGGCAGAGATGCTCATATGACAACTGTCTCTTAATATCCATTAGCAAACTGATGGCTAATATAGGAAAACCCTTCACATTATCACTAATCCATCAATGGTACTCGTGGGGCTCCTATCACCATAACACCCGAGTACCTCCAGCATCCCTGCAGCAGATTATTATCCATGGAGAACCCAAATATTTCTTACCTGAGCCTCTGAGCAAGTAATAAGGAGGTCTGAAGGACGGTGGAAATACTTCTTTTCCATGCTGGACAAAGAGTCTTGATGACATCTGTTGGCCTGAGGGCTTGGTGACCTTCAAGCTGGGTCCCAATCCCACAGAAGGGGGTTGTTCCAGGGGAGGGCTATCTGTGCTTGTGCTGCAACACCAATAGCCAGGCTGTGCTGGGACAGAGGGGTCTGAGAAAACCTGCAGGGAGAGGAGTGAAAATGAAATTAAGAGAATGCATCTCTTCAGATTTTTCCTAGTTGTTCTATTTGGTTTTGGGATGAGCTGGGGATGAGGGTGTTTTGGTCTTGAGATGGCCACTAGTCTCTGCCTCATGGAAGCCTCAAAGTGGCCAAAGCAGGAGTGGAGGAGCAACGGCATCACCCCTGTGCACCAGGAATGGGGCCAGAGGCTGGCTGAAACCTTGGCTGTGATTTCAAGAGCTGCAGGCTCACCAGGTGGGGTTTCTCCGGGCTGGCAGAGACCCTGCTGGGACCCACAGAGATGTTTGCAGCAAACCAGAAAGGTCAGGACGTGGAAAGTGGGATTCAGACAGGGCCAAGCCTTCTCCTTTCATGCCACCCTCCCTTTTAGTATTAGAACTAGGAAATGCTGTTGTACTGCAGCAAACATCAACCAGCCCCTCTAAAAAATAACTCCAACCTCTGCCTGACTCACAGAGCACATGTTTTCCCTAACTTCATCCCTGGGACCCAAGGGAGGCAGCATGGGGTCCCCAAGGAAGCCCAGAGCAAAGTTCCCCTCACTTGCCTTGCCCTGGGAGAAGTCAGTGAAACATCCTTTTCTCTCTCCAACCCTTTGAACTATGTTCCTGAGCAGAGACAAAGGAAAAGAAGAGGGAGGAAATAATTCCAGGCATTTGAGTGTGTTCCCTGCTCTAGCTTAGTTTGGAGTAGGTACACATAATAATAACAACATTTTAATAATAATTTAATTTATAATATGCACCCCTGCCAAGGCACTCAAGGCACTACACAAACAATTAAAATATGATTATAATAAATAAACAGCAATAATTAAAACATCATAAACCAGACAATATTAGAGGCAAACCAAATGCTAAAAAGCAAAACAAAGCAGCATCTTTGGAGGAAGGAGATCCTTACACAATTCATCTTCCAAATCTCCTGTTGATGTTAGATTGAAATCCTCCTGTGAAGCTGTTTCTGCATCTGCAAAGATTTTGGCAGTGTCACTGTCATTAAAAAAATGGATTTTATACTACCATAAATTAACTAGAGTTTTCCAAGGCTGTAATAACACAACGTTTACTTTCATTTGAATAAATTCAGAACTCAATTTGCTCAGGAAACTCAGTTTATGGTGCCGAACTTGTGTTGACTGCCCTGAATTTGGGAAAAACACACACTCATACAGTTTGTGATTCGTAAAACATGCCTCATTATAGAAACCAGAACGTATTAAAGATTTAAAACCAAACCCCAAAACTGAATGGCAGACCAGCCTTCTCCTGGCTGTCAGCTCCTCAGAGCCAATGCCATCGGCTTGTCCCAGTTTACACAACTGGAACCAAAAGACCTAAACTAACAAAAGAAGCAGTCTCCCTCCAAAACAAATGAAATTCCAACTTGTGCCAGGCAAGAGCCGTGCACTGAACTCTAATGATTAAAGGAGACAGGCTCTGTCAAGGCAGAGGTGGAACTGAAACACAGCCAGTTGGTCCCTCCTCTGAAAAAACCTGGCACCAGCCCTCAGACAATTACATCCAGGATCCGTTCACTCGAGTGCCTCAGCTGATCTCAGTGGTTGTGGCAGCGCATGAAGGGAAAATCCTTCTCGCAAACCCAAACCACACAGGGATTTCTCCATACTAGGGGAAAAAAAAACCCATACCACCAAACAGAACAAAACAAAACAAAACAAAACAGAACAAAACAAAACAAAACAGAACAAAACGCGTTAGGAAGATGAAGCTGGTGGTTTTCATCCAGCACAGAGAAGCAGGAGGATGTTTTCCGTCTGATTCCTCTGAGGCTTTGTTCCCGTGTGTTTTACTTTGAGCTTCAGATCCAAGAATCTTAATAATCAAGGGGATGGCAAATGACACCACGTGGTTCTCACACACAAAGCCATCTTTGGGGCTGGGTTCATTCAAAAAGAGCCTTCAAAAGGGTTCATGAGCCTTAGTGCCTGATGCCACAACTTTGGAGGCAGGTAGGAGGTCTGCCATGGAGAAACCATTACAGATTCTGGGCGCAGAGCAAGTCCTTTCATTTGTTTCTATAATCTCCTATCAGGACCCTCTGAAAAAATGAAATGAACCTGCATAGCTACCTCCAGGAATGTCCCCAAACTTTGCTGAAAGACTGTGCTGGAAAAGGACTTCTTGTCTGCAGGAAGAAAGGTGCTTTCCAGGAGGGGCCCACATTACCAGAGTTGGGGGTTGATTGTTTTCTTTCCTTTGTTGAATGCAACCTCCTCCCCTTACAGATCTCATATCTGCTCTACTGCCTTTCATAGAAATGGTCCTTCCTGGGTGCTTACCTTTTGGAAAGGAATTTCCAAGGGCAAGGGACCCTCATCACAAGCTCGTATTCTGGCATCTCCCTGTATCTGGGCAGCAAGAACCATTCATCAATCAGTATTCCCACAGTTTTCCCAAATCCTTCACCCTGCATAGAAGTCGTTGAGCAAATTTCAAATTTCCACTCCATGGAGGTAACTGGAAATTCATGGCTCTGGGGCTGCTCAATGGATGTGGTAGATCCACTTTCTTCTCCAGTAGACAACAACCACAGAAAATTTGCATTGTTTTCTTCATCACTATCCTTCAAGTGTCCTGTGTGACCTTGAACTGGTGAATCAGACACAAACTGTCAAAAATGTCAGATGTTTCTGCCTTTGGGATTCAAAGAGAGACAAGCATCTCACACCTTGAAGGATGTAGATGAGAGGTCTGTGCCTCAGTTTCCCTATGTGCTTTCCTGCCTTCCAGGGCAGAGTGGACATCAATATGTCAGTAGTTTTTCTCCTCAACTTCCTCATTCACTCAGTCATTAGTATTTTTAATTCAGATTTGGTCAATCATGAGATGATGATTCTTCCCTTGTCAGCATTTCACCATAGCAAAAGAACTTGACTAGAGGTTCTCCCTGGATTTACACTCAGGGTCATCTTTCCAGATGTCACTCAGGACTCTGATTCATTTGGAAAGGCCCCCCAGATCCTCCAGGATTGGGGTAGCTCCAGCACAGGGGTTTGGAGTCATTGGAAACTGCTTCAGAACAGCACTCGCTAACACTCGAGAGCAGAAATGTGAAGGCAGAGGTGGCAGAATTTATTTTATGACAAATCCTAAAAGGAAATTATGCAAAGTAATAAAATAAAGAAGAATTATAAATGAGGACAAGAAATGGGTGAAATACAGAATAAATTATGGGAAAGCAGGAAGGTATGGGGGAAGAATTGAAGGCAGAAGTGCTGAGTTAAAGAATAATTATTAGAAAATGATGGATAGACTGAAGGGAAGAGGGCATTTGAGTTGGGGATTGGTACAAAAAGAAGCTGCACATTTTTGTGCACAGCGGCATTAGCAAAGCATCTCCCTGTTAGGTGTGCCTTGGGGACGCATGGGGTGACAGCCACTATTCATTATTTGGGTGCAAGCCCATGAATCCGGGGACAAGGTTGCTCTTGTTTTGACCCGGAGTCAAAGTAAGCCAAACCTCAGGAATAAAGGGACGGGCTGGCCGGTGCTCGGGCGGCGTTGCGCCCTGCAGGAGCCGCCGGCAGGGGCACGGCCATCCAGGAGGGATCCCGGCAGCAGCGGCGCCTGGTTCCCTTCTCAGCAGCCTCCCCCAGCCCCGCAGCACCTGCTGGGGACGGGTCCGCGCAGAACCCCGGCAGAGGTTCCCCAGTGAGAGCAGGAGGGGGACAGGGCGAGCCGGGCTGCTCCTGGGTTTGTCTGGGGAATCCTTTGGAGAGTTGCGAGCCCCAGGTGCGGGGAGGGGGCGAGGGAAGCCCCTGCTCTGGCCAGGGACTCTCTCTGGGTGCAGCCGATGGCAGGAGGAGCTGGTCCCAGCCCCACGGCCCCAGCTGTCACTGTGAGCGATGAATTACATGCTATAAGAAGGTGTTGACAGGAGCAGCTGGACATCAGGGAGTGATGAAAAGGGAACAAAATTCATTCCGAGTTCAGACAGACTGGCTCGTTAGGGGCACCGGCGGCAGAGGCCACAGAAACACTGCTCCATCTCCTGGACATCCTCTGAACCGGCTCCCGAAGAAGCCGAGAGCCCCACAGCCCCTTCCCGGTGCGGTCGCAGCCTCCCGGTCCCATCCCGTGTCGCACCAGAGGAGACACCGGAGTTTCCCCCCGTCCCTCTCCTCGGCCAGCCCGGCCTGAGGTGTCCCCAAGCACAGCACGGGATTCAATTTGGATATCCTCAAAAGGAACCTAATCAAAGACTTCTAGTCCCTCTTGTTTGAGGCTGTAATTTGTATAAACTGTATGAAGAGGGATGGGGGAGGCGGGACGGGAACATTTGGCATCAAAACAATTATCTCCATTTTAATGCAAACTAAACGACATGCTAAAGGGGAATTGTTTCGTACATATGTACAGGAAGTGAACATTAAACCACATGGCTAATAATTAACTGGCTCGGCATTACCCTTGCTGTGCGAGATGCAAGGGTGTCCCCTTACACTAAATGTACGGAGAAGTTTGAGGACATGGAGGTCCCGTATGAGATTATTCCTAAAGCTGTGAAAATAACAAAGAGATTTTTTTCTCTCTAAGTCAAGCTGCTTCTTGGCATTGAGAGAAGTTGGCAGAGAGAAAAAAGTGTCGGTGCTTCTCCCACCCCTTTCCTCCCTCTCTCCCTCCCTTCCTCCAACTCTCCTCCCTTTCCTGACTTCCACTTCTTTCTGCCGCTGGAGAAAAAGAATAGCAAATTCAGAGGAAATTTCATTGACGTTGTTCAAAGAGTTTTTCATGGATTATTTACACAAGTGCTGTTCAAACAGCCTTTGTCTGAACATCCCTTGAAATCTGCACCCAATCCTTTCAGATTCAAAGCAATAGCTCAGGGGAGACAAAGGGGAGCGGCTGACATGGGTTTCCTCTGCAAGTGAATGAGAGGTCTGGCTAAACACAGAGGGCTTTGGGATCACAAGCTTCCTTTCAGCCTGGAAAATAAACACTGATCTGAGGCCGGGCAGCTGTACCTCCGAGCAGCCTACTGCCAGGAAGGAGTGGGGCACACACCTGGCTGCCCACCCTTGGGGCATGGCACACCTGTCCTGCACCCTCTCCTGCCCTGCTGCAGTGCTGCTGCTGCCCAAACCACGTGTGCCAGCCCTGCGCCACGGGGACAGGGAGACCCATCACCCTGAGCCACCCCAAACCCAGCCTTCTGCCCAAGGGACACGTGGAAGCTCCCAGTGGCCTCCTGGCTGCGACGGTGTCGGAACTAAATGTGCTCCTGCAAAAGCCATGAGTATAAAAAAATATACTCTTAAGCAGAGAAAAGAAAGAGGGATGGTGGAGGGAAAAGGAGGGTGAGTGAAGGCAGGCAAAGACATTACAGGAATATTACAAGGTGCACCCATGTTCAACACCAACTCACAGCCCTCTCTCCATCCCAAAGCTTCTGCACAGCACCCCCTTCCCCTCTGGCAGAGGAACAGCACTCACCTCCCTCTGACCAGGGAAACAAGGCACCACAGGCTCATGAAATGCTTGAAATGCCCCTAACAGGGTCAATTAAAATCAAGGGAGTAAGCGAAATACGTAAGAAAGGCCAAGTTCTGCCTTAAATTACACCCGCAGCAATGACCAGCTGCAAGGCAGGGAAGGCAGCACGGCCCCTGCTCCTGCCATACCTGCCCATCCTCTCTGCATAGCAAATACAGCATTAGGTACCTCCTCTTCAAATCTTCACAACTTTTGGTTGTCACCTCTTTTGGATTAGAGCATTAAACCATTCTATGCACATAGTTTGATCAGTCCCTCTAGGTGCTCTCTGCACTCTTCACTTATATATTTTTTTCTTATTCCCTGCATTCTTCTTCACAGCTCCTATTTGTCTGTTTCTGCTTTCCTAGCTTGCCCACCAGCCCTGTACCAAACATCAAAAGAATCAACTTTTCTGCTTTGTTTTGCTTTGCTTTTCTACATTGCAAAAGACCCGCCCCTAGTAACTGCCTTTGGATTTCAGTGGGAGGTCCTGCTAGAACTGGCCCCTGTCATCCTCCTACTGCCTGTCAAAATAAATCCTTTTCTTTCTCCACCTGTTCTTCCTTTCTTTTAGATATTCTCCTTCCTCCCTTCTGGCTTTCCCACCACCACCATAAACCAAATCTTTTCCTTCCCTGACTTATTCTCTTCCTTTCTCATCTTCATCTGTGTTCTGGATGTCTCCACAGCAGATGTGAACAGAAACACACAGCTTGAGGGCAAACTGAGCACAACAGTCCCGTTTCCAGGTGCCCCAGAGGTCTCAGGCTCTGTCTCAGCTCTACCACTGGTGGCAACAGGTGGAAGAAATCCTGTTTTGAGAGTAATGGACTTCGGAATAATGAAATAATGGACTGAAATAATAATAAATTATTATTATTATTGTTGTTGTTGTTATTATTATAAAAATTCATACAACTCTGGATGTAGTTATCCATAAAAATGCTGAACCTCCTTTTGGACTCTGTTCAGCTTTCAGCATCATGCCCTTGTGGGGCAGTGATCTCCAGCCTCCCTGGGTGTTCATGAAGACATGATCATCTTTTATTTTTCAGCAGCTCTGAACTGATCTGGCTTTCCAGTTTCACTCATCGGTAGGAGATGGAGGAAGGAGAGCCCCCTGCAAGGCTGTTTCATCCCTTTGAATCCCACACAATCCTTGAGTCTTGTCGAATTACCGCTTTTAACTTTCCCAGAATGATGCTGCTTGTGAGTCACCTTTAGTGCTGAAGAAGTAGCCTCTCCTAGCAAGAAGATTAAAATCCTATTACTTCTTATTCATGTGTTATTTAATGATATTTTTTCCATTACGTATTTATTTATTTTTAAGTTACTTGCTTTGAATCTCGAGTTGGTGTTTTTAATATTAAGTCTACTTTCTAGTTTGTTTTTCTAATTGGAATAAAATAAACATGGAATAGAATTTTCTAGTGGTTATTTTTGTATTTATTAAAGAAACGACAAAAGCAAACCTCAACAACTGATGACCAAACCCAAACGCCAGTAATGCAGCTGGACGAGATAAGAGCAACAAGGCAATAAAAAGCCCTAGAACTCCAGTGTGTCCCTCCTAGAGGCCCATTACCTCTCTCATAATGATTTGGCATCCCAGAGGTGGTCACGTAAACTCTTGAGGACAATTTCCTCTCCACACACAGGTATCTCTCCATCCATGGAGAAGGTGGGATGAATGCATATTCCATCAGTTTTTGAGGACGACAAATTCCACTTTGGAAGAGGACATATCTTTTTGATGACTGTATGGCTCTGAAGATGAAATGTCACAACTTCATCCGACAGAGAGCTCACATCGGTGAGGAGATTCCTCTAAAAAAATCTTTTCAGGGCCTGGAAGGAAACCTGAGATAAATGGGTCTTACTGGTGAGATGAAGAGCCACATGGAAGATGGATGAAAGGGAGATAAAGATGGAAGAAGAAGAGAGGACTCCAGAAGAAAAATTAGTCACTGAGATAGGTGCCCATAAAGGTGGATCCAAGCAGAGACAGGAAGTGGAAGGGGGTCAGATGGGAGACCAGAAAGGAAACTACTGCAGAAAAGAGAAGACATGGCCAGGAAAGGAAGGAATAGAATGACGAGGAGGGAACAGCAGGAGAGATGAACAGGGTGGAAGAGGCTTGGAGAGACAAAGGAAGCAAGAATAGGAGAGAGAGGAGGAACAAAACTGCCCCGGAATGAGGTGCAACACCCCTCCTGCATCTCTTGGATGCTTTTAACAGGCACCTGGAAGAATCTTCATTTATCAGGAATTCAATTAAGAGGAATAGTCATTATTAATTTTATAGGAATTATTTGTACAGGAAAGCCTGGAGCAAGGAAAGGCCTGCCGGAGCCATTTCTCCTGTCAACACCCTGGGTCAGGTAGGCACTGGCAGTGCAGTCTCACCAGTTGAGATATTAATGAGATGCCTCTAGGTGCAAATGATAGTTTAATAGGTGTTAGTTACCAGGAGCGCCCCTCGCCTGCACACGCCAGCACGCACAGCTCCTGACGAGCCTGCCTCCTTGTTAGAATAAGTAATTAGAATGTAGGAACACTCACTTTGACGCTTTTAATAAAGTGTCAGCCATCATCAGTTTAGTATTTAATAAAAATAAAATTAAATATTTACTACATTTTTTTTATGACATTATATTTAAAATGCATATTCCTCAAATTTTGGGGGATTTGAAATGAGGTCCTGCTAGGACACCGGTCCCAGAAAATAAGGTCCATGGTTTCTTCTTGGGTTTTGTTTGCCACGTGGAGGAGGGACATTTTTATGGACAAGAAAATCCAGCAGCACTTGCAGACATATAAGTGTTCTTATATGGGAGAAGAGTTTTCTTCCTCCATCTTCTGAACCTCCCTGTGCTGCCTGGAGACTAAGGGTGAACTGAACAAGCCCAGCCCAGACTGCTACTCCTGATGGCAGGCAGTCACTGCCAAGGAGTGGGGGAAAACACAACTTTGTTCCTATTTCATTGCTAGAACAGTCTTCCAAACCGGGTGTTGGAAAGAAAACAGAAGAAAATGTGAAAACGAAAGCATGCTTTAAGCTTGGAGGGAATCTGAAAGTTAAAACAGCTTAAATGAGTTTATTCCCTTCCTATCTCACCATCCCATGTTTGCTCTTCCTCAAAGTGCCCACCTGGCCAAGGGAAGCCCAACACCGATCCGCCAGGCTGGGACCTCAGGATGCAGATGGCATCCTGGTGACAAAGCTGAATGAACTGGCCCACAAGGTGCTCAGTGGTCCAGCGAAACAGTCCCTCCCCCATCTCTCCTAAAACAAGGAGCATAGACCCAAGAGCCCATGGCAGAGCAGAGTTGTTTTGGGGTGCAGTCAGCCTTGTGCACGTGTCTGTGCCCACAGAGCTGAGATTCTCTGTCGAGCCAAGGCTGTTTTGGAAAACAAAAAGGTGAGAGGAAGGAGCAGATGGAGGTGCAGAAAGTCCCTCCAGTCAAGGTGCCTAGGCAACATGGGGCAAGGGGTGTCCCTAGGTAGTGCCCTGCTGACAAGGGATCCTGTCTCAGAGACCAGTGAGTCACTGATGAAAGCCTGGCAACAATTATTTGAATTGAAGCTGCAGCTCTCTTTCTCCTGGAGGAGGACAGTGGTGCTGTTCCCTGTCTTTTGGGGTTTCTGCTGGGCTGCCTGCAGGCTGTTTGCATCTGGGGCATTGCTCCTGGGGGGCTGTGAGTGTTGCTGCACACACCTTAAAGTACCAGGAGACTTGTCCAGTGTCACCAGTCACCTCAGGCCAAGGCCAAGTTGAGCGTCTTGGGTTTTTCTAGGCTGAAAAAGCTCTTTCCTGGGCACAGTGCATATTTTAGCCCAGGCACCGAATGGATTTTCTGGGGGAAGGCAGCTGGGTGTTTCTTACCTCTGGGTTGGTTTGGTTGCATTCCCATTTTCTGGAGCCTCAGCTGTCACATCTGGATCCTCATTCAGACTAGGGCCACATCCACCATGAAAAATCAGATTATATCCCCCAAAACCAAGGGAAACTGACAGTAACACCAAGTCACATCCAAACAGTTCCACCAGGGTTAAAACCAAAAATTATACCCTCCCCCCCTAAACTATTTCCTAGGTGATCTTTCCACAAAACATTCATGATGTACAGGCATACTTGTCATGCTCTGAGCAGCCGTAAAGCATCCTTCTGGACAGGATGCTGGAGCTAAGCCCTGGGAGGTGGCAGCTCTCTGTGATGCCCAGCAAAGCACCAGCCTCAGGCTGGAGGGGCAGCGGCCAGAGCGGGCTGTACAGGGGCACCAGAGCGGGGTATGCAGGGGCAGGTGGGGCTGGGAAAGCCCGGGGGTCCCCGTGGCTGCTGGCGAGGTCAGGGACTGGCGTGGGGACAGGCTCCCGCGGGCGCCGTGCCCTGCGGAAGAGTGCCGCGCCGCGTCTGTGCCCCCTCACAGCACGGCGCTCCACGGGGAACAGCTGCTGGCTCCAGCTGTCCTCCGCCACCCCGGCACCCCCGCGGCCCTGCAGCACCGGCAGCCACGCCGGGAGCAGCCAGGAGCAGCCAGGAGCAGCATCCCACCGGGGAAAAAGCCGTGCTGGAATCAAAGCCAGAGGAAATCTCCCGCGCTGCCCGCAAGGGCGAGGCAGCCGGCAGCGGTGCCGGCGGCTGTGGCAGGATTCCTGCGCTGCTGCCGAGGGAAGGGAGCGAGCAGGGAGAGGTTCTGGGCAGCAGCGTGGGAAAGCCCTGCAAGGGGCAGCTGCTCATGGCAATGGGGCAGCAGAGAGACCTCGGCTTGCAGCAGAGGCTCTGCTGTGAACCCGGGTGTGGACCAGCTGCTCCTGCCCCCAGTACCCGGGGGGTCTGCAAGAGAGCCACAGAGGGATTCAGACAAGGGGAGGGAGTGACGAGACAAGGGGAATTCAAACTGACAGAGGCAGGTTAGATCACCTGTGGGGAATGAATTCCCTGTGAGGGTGCAGAGGCCCTGGCACAGGTTGCCCAGAGCAGCTGTGGCTGCCCCATCCCTGGAAGCGTCCAAGGTGAAGTGGATGGAGCTTGGAGCAGCCTGGGATGGTGAAAGGTGTCCCTGCCCATGGCAGAGGTGATGAAACAACATGATGTTTAAGGTCCCTTCCAACTCAAACCGATCGACGATTCTATGCCCTTAATGACATCTGAATGAGTGTAACACACTTGGGCAGTGATTCACTTGCTTTCTCCTCCTTTGGGCCCTAATGATGACTGTCTGCCCTATCCAAATTAAAAACCATGCCTGTTAGGGACTCAGCAGACCCTGTGCCACCAGCAACATCTGTCCCTCAGCAGGAGATGAAGCCCTCTGCTGCCCCAAACACCAGCAGTGGAATTCACTGAGAAGTTTGTCTGATAGAGGTGAAGCAATCAGGGAGCAGCTTGGACCTGAATCTGATTTTGTACTCCACCAAAGGCTTCCTGGGAAGCCTCAGAGCAGATAGGTACACCCAGAGCCTCTAAGAAAATTATAGCTGCAAACAAGTTCTTACTGGAAATCCTCACTCCCCACGAGTAAAATGAGACCTACAACACTCCCATTCTGTAGGAGCCATCCAAAACATAACTCCTTGCAGAGTCTACAAGGTGTTGCTCAGATGCAGAAGTAAAGGGAGGTCTAAAGACACCCGGTGTGATGGCAGAGCAGGGCAGGAGGTCTGTGGGTTCCCACCAGCCTGGGCAGATGATAGGGAGTGCTCAGCCCCTGGCCCCACGCAGGGAGAGGTGTTACCTCGGAGAAGAGCTCCGTGGAAAAACAGCTCAGCAGCTGCCCACACTCGATTCACAAACTAACACCACCTCATTTGTCACCGAGAAAAGCACCCGGCTCTTGAATGGGTAATGCTGGCAGCCTCGCATCAATGTTTTCACTGGCAAATTCATACACTGACCTCCTCAGTCAGAAACATGCAGCAAATGCCGGGAGTCTGGTTTACATCTGCCATGGGATCCTGTTACATTCAGAACAACCCCTGTCAACGCTGAATCTGTAACAATCAATAAAGAGAGAGAGTTTGTTTGTTCATGTTTTGTTGGTTTGTTTTTTTATGTTTTCTCATTCCTAATTGTGTTATTTTGCTACTCCCAGTTTTGCAAGTTTTGCAATTGCCTCCCTCCTCCCCTTCTTGTTTTCTTTTAGGACAAGCTGTCATCCTTTCACATCTTTTCACCAGGCCATTGCAAATGTAAAACTGTAAATTGCAGGACTGTGCAAATAGCACTAATAGCATTTGCATAAAAATTGGTTGCAAAGAGCAATTAGCACTTCATTAATAATCAATGAAGGGCCAATTTACACATTGCCCAAAAGCAAATTGTAAATTCAATTTTGTCTATAACTGAGCATTTGGTGCTGGGTAACTGTACAATGGTGCCGGGAGAGACCAGCACAGCACTTTTAGAGTCAAATCTCCTGTGAGCTCAGGTTTCCAGTGATCCCCAGCATGGCTCTTTCAGAGGCAAGCCAGCACCCCCTTCCCAATGGAAGAGAACTCCAGGAGGTAGATTTGTTCAGAGGAAACACACAAATGTCTGCATGCTACCAGTCCTGCTCAGATACACCCCTAGTGCCAAGAACTTGGATACCGCTTGTATGGAAGCCTTGGTCCTGCCCAAACTTACCTTGCAGAGATGCTGAGGGAGAGGGGAGATGCACAAAGGACATCAGAGAGGTATCATCACCTCTGAACTAAGACCTGATCATCCTCCCACTGCAGTATGTGCTACTGCTCTACAAGTGACAGAAGAACCCTTTCCTTTTCCTCTAGGTGAAGGCCTAACATAATCCTTGTGGGGTGAAGGATTCCTAGGAAGCCAATTCATCCATCTTTGTCGCTGCCACCCACAGGTGACCTTTCTGGGACATCCCAGATTTGTATGCAGTCATTGAGGTCAGAAAGACCAAACAGCTGCTGCTTTATCACGTTAATTTCGGTGTCACAGAAGAGTTCCTGGTCCTGATTTGGCCATTAGGTGACGCATCCCCCAGCCTTCCCCTTGAGAAGAATGGTGGTATCCAATAAACCGGGGCAGCTTAACCACGGCAACAACTTTCCCAGCCCCAAATTCTTTGCTATCTCATCCTCCACTTAAAAGGCACAGCCAGCTCCATTTCACGAGCAGAGCCTGACTCTAAACCACTTGACATCTGAAGTTTTCTTATCACATTTAGCATGGATCTCATGAATCTGGTGAAAAGCTAGACGATCATTTAGCAGGGGTTGGTCGCTTTATCTATTTTCCATAATAATTTGAATATTATTACAATGGCACCTTTCATCTGGGGATATACATGCACTTTACATATGTTACATTAATTTCACCGATGAGCTGGGGAAGCACTCCTTATCCCTATTGTGCACACGAGGAAATGGAAGCACAGAGATGATATACTGCTTGCCCAGTATCACACAGGAAGTTTCTGACAGAGCCAGGAATAGAAATCACATCTCCCATGTCTTATGCAGAAGAATATCTTTATGTCCCTGCCCAGTAACTGAGCCCTTAATCCAGACTAAGACACCCACACAGGACCCACTTTGCTGAGAGCAGCACAGACACCCAGAAATGGCAGTGCCTTGCTCTGGGAGGAGACTTGACTGATCCAAAATTTCCCCCACCAGGAAGGCTGGAAGTGCCCTTTGCAAGGAGCAGCTTTGGGGGCTCAAAGGGAGAGAGGCTGGCTCTGAGAGCGGTCTCCATCTGAAGTGGATGTTATTAGTTGATGTAAGCAGATGCTCGATGTGGGATGCTCAGGACTTCTCAGTTTTCACCCAGCAACGTCCCTGCTCCCTTTTTCCTGCCTGTTCAATCCACCTTTACCAAGAGATTGAATTTACAATGGACTTGAACACATTTAAATCCATTTATTGCAAAATTACTTTTCAATAATTACATCATTGTGCTGACTGTGTTGCATAATGAAATTAGCATGAGAGATATTAGAAAGAATATAAAATTATAAGACATATTGAAATACCTCTTTCCCCGTCTGCCTTAGCACAACCCATAGCTTAACTGGAAAACGAGCACTGCTCCTGGATGGGATTTAAATGCATCAAGTGTAATTTTATAATGTTTTTTATATAAATTAATTATAATGGTTATTGCTACTTTACATTATTAGATTGAAATTTGCCTCCAGTGCATTAAAAGAAAGCTGCACCCATTTTGCTCTGCAATGCCCTGAAAGTTCTCATGTCACCGAGCCATACTGCCCACCCTGACACCATCAACACGTTTGAGGTTAAAAGCTTTGTGTGGGACTGGCACTGCCCACCGTGTGGGTCCCAAACCCACAACCAGAGCCTTGGCAGCAGGCGCTGGGCTCCTCACAGGGAGCTTTGCCTGGGAATGGGACACTGCACCCCTTCCAAACCCTGCTTTTTCTGCTCCATCTCTGAGCAATAATGAGGCAAAACTCAGGCTGGTTTTAGCAATCCCACCTCCACTATGCATCTGAAAATAATTTGAGGTAATAAATCCATTGCCAAATCCGTGCCATGGCGCAGGTGGAGTGCCTAACTCAGGGCAAGCACAGCCCATTAGCTGGCCATGGGCTGCTGCCGCCCAAGCGCTGCTGGGTGTGTGTGGCAGCACCTCTGGAAGAGCTGGGGCTGTCCTCAGGAAAAGCTCTCCTTTGAAAAAAGAGTTTGGACACCGTGCAGTGATTCCTTTGTCATACCTCCACATTCACATGTTGTTTTCCTCATCTAATTTCTGGGCTGTACCTGCCAAACCAGCGAGGGAGAGGAGGCAATCGGGTGGTTAACAAACCACTGGCTACGCTGGACAAACCACAGTCATACAAAGCACAATGAAGACACAGTGATATGCTTTTACTGCCTCTTAATCCTCAATAGAAGTCTACTAATATTCAATTTGTGACATTATTTGCGCACTGAATTAATCCAGAAACTAAAGGGCTAATGAGTTATGGAAAGTAGCACACGGTTTAATTGTAACAACAAGGGCCTGCCAGCCTCCCTCCAGTCAGGAATGCCTGGGTAAAAATAAAATTCTGCATGCACTGGTACACACCAGATGGGCAGGGAACAGCAAACTAAACAATGTGAACTATCTGAACGACTGTTCTTTTAAATGCCCTAAGTTTTCCCTTTTTTTCTGGCATGCTCTTCATGAAACAACATTCATTAAGCATAACACAAAAAAGTCAGGATGACCAAAGAAAAAAAATTGACCACGAAAATAATCATGGGACCATTTAGGTTGGAAAAAAATCACAGAGTCCAACTGTTAACCCAGCAATTTCAACTTCATGACTAAACCAAAACCCTGAGTGTCACAATTCCCTTACAGAAAGACACCAGCTCTTTAAGGGATATGTTGAAAACAAGACAAGTCTGTTGTAGAATTTACAGAATGAATGAAAAGGACAATAGATATTTTCAACATATGATGCCACCAGCCCTTGGCAAAAGATGCTGCTTCATTCAGCTCAACCTTCAGCACAAGACTTACCCTGCAGCCTTGATCCACACTCAGATTAGTAAGAATTAGAACTTAAAAGTCAAGCTGCAAAACAGAAACAATCATAAAACTTTCCCCTACCTCAAGCCCTCTATTCAACCTGCTCTGCAGGAAAGGTCTCTCCACTCTTTCACACCTTTCTGGAACACCTGAATTTCCCAGAATGGTCCCAGCTTCCAGCTAGCAACACAGCACTGTCACATTCTACGCATACACCTGTTTTGGGGCCAAATAATCTGAAGGAAGAGACTGCAATCAGCAATGAAGCTAATGGAAGGCATGAGGAAGAAAAAGAACAGGCTCCCTGCCTGGCTGGTTGCAATTTCAGATGATTTAAAGCTCTTCCCAAAGCTTTTTACTGTGAAGAAAAGCATCTTCTGCATGGACTTGTAGAAACTATCCCTTCCTCAAATCCCCCTGTGGCAGAAACTCAAACGTTTCTGTTATGTTCATGGTATGGAAAGCTGGCCTTCTCTAAGGTCTCCTCCAAATCTGGTCTAACAAACACATAAAATAGCAAGTCCAGCAAACCCAGACAAAATGCCTCCTTTTCCCTACCTGAGCTTTGCTGATGGTCAACCCAAGCCAGTAGCTCCTGCATTTGTTTCCCCACTGCTGCTTTCCCCACTTGCTGGAACAAAAGCAAGATGGAGCTGCCAGCAGAGGGTTGGAGACCCTCATCTCAGATAGAGCCAGGAGCTCAGGAGTTTGCACTATTTAATAGAAAAAGTGAATAAATCTAAACAGCACTTAATTTATTGATGAAGTAAGAAAGACTGTTTAATGTGGAAAACATAAGCAAGATCAATAGCAGAGAGCACAAATAACTAAAGCTATTGACACTTAAGTATTTTAAGCCTAATTGCAGGCATATGCACTTTCTAAGGGTATCTCACCTTCTAATAGCACCCTTGAGATTATGGGGTTAATTGATGCAGCTGTTTACTCCTGGCTCACGTGGTCCAGATTGGGATTCCCTGGAGGATGCTATTAAACTAAAGTGTTTAATGAAGTGCTAAAGAGTGGAGTTTCTAATATTCTCTTCCCTTGAATGAAATTGAACAGGAATTGGAGCAAACTTCTCCTCCCCAGGTGGGAACTGCAGCTCAGCATTGGAGTAATTCACCCTGTGCTCCTCACAGGGAGCCTTGTGCTGCAGGGGAGAAAGACCAGACCTGCTTAGGTTTGATTTTAGACCTACAGTGTGGGGATTCTGGTGGGTCTTTTCCCTCCCCAACCACGGATAGAAGAGACCTACAGACATGCTCCATTTTAGTGCTGCTCTTGGACAAGGAATCTGAGGAAGCCAATGCCACTCCTATGGTTTTCAGTGTGATACTGAGCTTCTCTCTTTTGGGGTGGGCTGAAAGGATTTGATCTCTGTTTGGGAAGGAGAACAGATAACAGCACTGGCTGTTGTCACTGGCCCGGGTGTTTCAGCTCAATGGCAGCAGGGCAAAGCAAGGCTGCCAGAAAAGAGGCTCTTTAGCCAGTCTCCTCTATTTCTAACTTGCCCCAGGATGGTTTGGCACCTTTGAAAACTGGGTAGGTGCCTGCATACCGTGTGTTTCTGGTCAAAGGGCACAGCCTCCCTGTACCCATCCTACAGCACACAGCACAGAGTTCAGCTGCCTTTGTCCCTGTAATGGGAAGGTCCTGGCTCTTCACCTCCATCCACCACCACCAGCTTCTCCCGAGTGAGATCTGGCATAGCAAAGCAAGTAATGAAGGAGATTTCATCTCCGCAACCTTGGAGCCTCCTCTCCCAGGGCCCATCCATCCTGCCAGGGATATCCCCCAGCCGCTCACTCTGAGCAAGGGAGGTAATTGTTGTAAGGCAGAAATTGCTTTCTCCATTTGGCTTTTCCAGCCTGAGAGGGCAAACAGACAATGAATCTGATGAGGACAAGGCTGTCCCCGGAGTGAGGGGCACAGGACTGCTCTGCCTGGGTTCAGCACACTGGGCAGCACTTTGACCTCAAAGCCTTCAAGGTCCTTCCATGGAATCAGGTGCCAAGCACAGACCCTTTAAAACCATCCTCTTCCTGCACAGCAGCCTTTCTACTGCAACTTGAGATTTTCTTCTCTTTTAAAATCAATTAGTTTGAAGCCATTTTACAAAAACCTTTCTGCAGCATAGCTATTCCCAGTGAAAATGTTCCTTCTATTGCCTCCATCCGCATTGCACCTCCCTTGGGAGGGCCACAGAGATGCTGAGAAGGAAACATTATGTTTGTAGCCCAGATAATGTTAGCAACTCCAGTGAAAATGCTTCCAGGAACAAGCATGCTGACTGGTGTGTGCAGAATGTGGCTGTAAGTGTGGTGAGTTAACTGGGTCAGTGTTTTCAACATGTTTGCCCACAGATTTCAGAGGGAACCATCAGGAGTTGTGGAAGGTAACCAAGGAAAGCTGGTTTGCTGTCAGTCAGCACAAGTTTTAAGTATGTGGAGAGGTCTGCACATGCCTTGTGAAAACCTGGGAGTTCTGTGAATCCAAAAAGGCTGCAATCATGGGTGAAGTGGGTTTGGGGCTGTTTCTACCTTTTTTATCCCACCTCTCAGAAGGAACGTGGAACAGAAAGAGGCTGTCAATGCTGGGTTGGATGGGGGTAATCTGCAGGAGAAAACCATAATCCACCTTGGACCAAATCTGAGTCTGCTTCCTCCTCCCCTTGTGTCCAGGATCTCGTGGTTTTGGGACAATGTGTCTGGAGCTGGAGGAAGGGAGAGTTTCCTGCTAAGGCAGCGTGACCACACTCAGGCTTCCAGCTCTCCACTATGTTGACCAGGCTCTTCAAATCTGGGGGAAATGGGAATGAGAACAGTGGAAACCCAATAGGCTGGGGAGCTTGGCTGTGTGCTGAGGGATGTGGTTGTTGGCTCAGTGCCCTGCAGAGTTGGACATAAGAGGGGTTAAGGAGAAAGGAAAAGGTCCATATCTGGTGTTTCCCCATCTGCTCCTCAAGTGTTACTTCATCTCTGAATAAATATTTCTAATACCAGGACTCCCCAATTGTCACCTCTCACCACAAAGTCTCCCCGTTCCTTTCTGGTTTTATTCTCACTGTCCTGTTTCTGCCCTCTACAAATTTTCCACTCACCCTCCTCCTTTTGTGCCTTTAGCCAGCTGTGCCCCACTAATTCGTCCCTTGCACATCAACCCTCCAAATTAGTGTCCTGGAGCTAGAAAAGCAGCTCTTCTGGGTCATTTTAAGCACATGCTTATCAACCTGTGACAGGGAGCGAGATCAGTGTCTACTCTTCCCTCCCTGCTCTTTTGCAGCTCACCTAACTCCAGCTGTGCCAGTGATGTTCCCTGAGCTCTGCCACCATCCAGCCTCAGGATCCAGCCTCAGAACCCTCACCATCTTCACGGCTGCACCCAAGAAGGGGCCGTGAGTTTATGCTCTGCACAAGGGCACCAACTCTTGCCTGGTGAAGGTGTTATTTGCCTCCTTGCTACCAGCTTCCTCTTGCTGGATTTACTCACATTTGCCCATGTGCAGTTGATTTCCCAGGCTCCAGTGGTGTCCCAGGCTCCCAGTTCAATGTCACCTGCGAATGTCACAAAGGGCCTTTTTACCTTCTCTCAGAGCCAGGGTGGCAGGTGGCCTGTCCTGGGTGCCACCACAGCCGCCTCCGCTCTGGGGCTCCTGCCCACACACAGCACCAGCAGCTCCTGGGAAAGTCTTCATGTGACTTTTCTCCCAATCCAGCAAGCCACAACCACTCTTCCAAACCCACAGGACATTTCTCTTCTGCTACAACCACTGTGAGGGCAGGCTTAGGCTAAGCTGTTTTATTTCACAAATGCAGCCAGGCCAGCATAGCGCCAAATAGTGAGGCTTTGCTGATATGTGCAAACTCATTAAGCCACTGCAATTTAATTGCTTGCAATTGTCCATCCATCCCCTGAACCCTGCATTCTCTGCAGCTCAGGGCACAGAGGATCTCCCATCCCTGCAGCCTCCCCCTGTCCTCTGCAGAGCAGGACCTGTGGCGGTAGAAGGGACAACACCCAGTCCCCAGCCCAACTGAGTCATCAAAGCCCCCAGCACTGGGAGAACAAAATCGTTTATGGTGCAGAAGAAAAATGAAAACAGCCAAAAGGCCACAACAGAAAACCAGGGAGAGAGGAAAATTAACTAAAAATATGCAGCCTTGATGTCGATTCACTAAAGAATATTTATTGTCCTCTCACGCATCTTGCTTGCTCTCCTAACAAATATAATATTTTTAAAAGAAAGTCTCTCTTTGCCACTGTCTCTCTCATGCCCTTTCTCTGTCTCACCAGCTCTGTCTCTGTCTCTGTCTCTCTGATACCAACTCTGACAAACCGTGCGATTCTGATGGAAAATTCATTAGTCGTCCCTTTTTTTTTTTTCTTCCCCATTTTCCCAGTCAGCTTCGCGCCTGATCTGTCAGCCTCTTCCATCCTGATTATCTGGAGACGCCAATTTCAAAGAGACATCTTAATAGTGATGTCAACGAATTAATTAGATGTGTTAATGAGCTAAAAGCAACCCAAATTAAATTAATGCAGTAATAAGCACAGACAGCAAAATTAGCTCCAATTTCTGTAAATGATTCTGAACTGTACACAACATCTCATCCTGCTAGAACATTACCATCCCCCAAAGCTAATCAAGAACTCCAGTGCAATTAACTGCTTAATTACAAAACACACACACAGCTCATAGATCCAGCAGCAGGAGGGGTGCGCTGGGCTGCGGAGCGAGCGGGGAAATTCTCTGCAACAAACCCTGCGCATCGGCCCTGCCACAGAGGCTCTGCCCCCACCAAAAGCACCCCCAGGCTCCTCAAGAGGGGCAATCCAGGCAGAGGGCACGCACAGGGGAAGGGGGAGGGTGGACAGCTGTGCTCCTAAGGAGCACCCTCCATGCTGCATCCCACCATGGGAGTCCCAGTGTGGCCAGGGATGCTCGCTGGGCCAGTGGCAGAGAGTGCCCTAGCCCCATGTTGGTTATTGTGTTTATCAGACTGGGGGTTGCATGGAAAAGCCTAATTGTCCAGCTCTGCTCACCTCCCCCTGGGATGAGAGAGGAGCCACTAATAGCTTTGCAGAGCTGCTCAGGTATCTGATTAGCTCTAATTGCAGCGGGGAAGACAGAGGGAAGGAGCGGGATAGCGCTGCGGACAGGGAAGGGGAAGAGGATGGTGGAAATGGGGAGAAAGGAAGGGCTGGGGGAATGGATGGAAATCCCCGGAAACACACAGGAAGAAGGAAAGAGAATGGTGAGGCCAACAGAGAAATGATGGATGCAAACAACAAAAAAAGGGAAAAATCAGACAAACAAAGAACTGAAGGCAGAAACAAAGGGAAGGAAGTCGAGACAAAGAAGGCTGCATGCTGCCAGGCCCTGCGGAGCAGCCGGGGCAAGAGACCTGATGGATACAAGAGTGGGTCTTGGACAGGCCCCATTCCAGCCCTGCAGAGCTGGGGTGTGCTGGAGATGGTGGGAAACACAGCTGCCTCATCGTGGGATGACACAACCAGTTTGGAGGTTGTGGAATCATTAGTCCACGCAGTAAATGAGGAATATTTGCAATCAAGATGAGGGCTGAGATTCACTGTGACAAATAACATCTCTGTGTTTCCCCTTTTTTTTTCTCCACCTTTTATTGCAATCACTTCAGTCTGTTTATAAGCAAAGGATATTTTTAGTTAATTTCAGTTCCAGTTAATTGATTCAAAAGTGAAACCCAGCAACTGAGTTAATTGATCCATGTGTCTTATGCTGTAGCGGCGAGGTGCTCTCTGGGCAGCTGCCACGGCTGGGGCTCAGAACAGCACAGCAAGGATGGGAAGCAGGGGAGCAGCAGAGCCCCGAGCATGGGGGGCAAGCACCACCCCAGCAGCTGTGCCACTCACCCCTTGGTGCAGAAGAAGCCGTGGGGTGACAGCCTTTGCACGTCTGCCATGGGGAGCGTGCCAGCCCTGTGCGTGCACTGCAGCAGAAATGCTCGTGCCAGAGAGCTCGGTGAACGGGATGCCCTGGCTGGCTCCATCCAGAGGGGCATCCAGCCTGGCACACTGTCTCTGATGGGCACAGCAGGAGGTGGTGTTTCAGAAAAGTGTGCTACCAGTGCTGCTTTCCACTTCCCTCGTGCTCCCTGAGCTGCCTTCGCAGAGATGCTGGAGGGTGCATCCCTGGCCAGGGATTTTAGCTGCTACTTATAAAGCTGTTTCCATGAGTTTGTCTAATCCCCTTTTCCTCCTGTGGCAATACGTTCCCAAAGTTCACTACCTGCCGTGTCCAGAAGAGCTCTTTTATCTATCTCAAACCTAATCTCTTACTGTTTTCAACTGAGTGCCTCTTGTTCTTGTATTTACAGGATTTGGTGAACGACCGTTCTGTGTCCAGATTATCCACTGCCTTCAAGATTTCCTAAATCTAAGCCAAATCTCCCTTCAGCCCTTTCCACCTCTGCGTGGCAATCAGCACCATCCCTTACCTGTCTGGTGTGTTTGCATCTTGTCACAAGGGCCTGGTCCATCTTTTCCACAGCAGAACTGGATCTCCTTACCTGTGAATTCAACACAAGAGTCTCCTGTCCCTACACTGCTGGTGCTCAGGGTGCTCATATCCATGAGCAGTCAACACTTAGCAGCATTTTCATGCATAGAATCAAAGAATAATTTGGGTGAGAAAGGACCTTAAGATCTCTAAGTCCTACCATTAATTTAGCACTGCCAAGGTGTCGTGGTTTCAGTCTGAAACCAGACAGAAATATTAATTTGGGTTGCCAATTTAAAATTCTGTAATCAAGAGCAAAGCAGGTTTAAACTTGAAAAGAACTTATTTTATTAACTAACATAAAAAGAGAAAAAAACAACAACAAGAATTGGAATGAAACTTTCAAAAACATACTTCTCTTCTCCCCACCAACTGCCCACCCCTCAGACACATGAAAAGATAAAAAAAGAAATCTGGAATACTCAGTCAGTACCACTTTCAGAAACAATCATTTCTCAATGTACTAAAGAAGAAGCAGAGTCTTTCCTCTCATCAACATTGCTTGTTACTTGGGAGAAGAGACCGACACCCTTCTGGCTACAGCCTCCTCTCAGTGAGTTGTAGGGAGTGAGAAGGCTCCTCCTGAGCCTCCTTTCCTCCAGGCTGATCCTACCAAATCCCCCAGCCACTCCTGTTCACATTTGTGCTCCAGACCCTTCCCAATCTCTGTTATCCTTTTCTGAACTTGATTCAGCCCCTCAATGCCCTTCTTGGATTGAGGGGCACTGAACTGAATGCAGGATTTGAGTGCAGCCTCGCCAGTGCCCAGCACAGGAGGATGATCACTGTCCTTGTTCTACTGGCCACATTATTGCTGACATAAACCAGGTCTCATTGGCCTTTTTGGCCAGCTGGGCACACTCTGGCTTGGGTTCAGCCAGTGTTCACCATCATCCCCAGGTCCTTTTCCACTGGGCAGCTTTCCAGCCACTCTGCCCCAATTCAGTATTACTTAGTCAGTCCTGACTGCTGCTTTTGGGATTTTTGGTTTCATGACTGCAGGTAGAGACAGCCTCCTCCGTGATCCCACAATCCTGCACACCCAGGGCCTTGCAGTCAAGGTTTGCACAGGCTGAGCAGGCCATGGGTCATAGCTGAGTTTATCAGCTGGGTTAGAGGCCAGTGGAAGTCAAGTTCACAGCTCTGCAAGTTGTTTCCTCTAGCAACAGCTCCCCTAATGCCTTTCTGAAATACCTGTCTCCTGAGTTTCCCACAGGCTGCTGCTGTTCCTCTTGCCTGTTCCTCCTGATAGCTCCTCAAGTCAATTCACAGCCACCTAATCATTTCCAGGGGAAAGACAAAACTCCTGGGGCAGATAAACCAGAACTGTCAAACACTTGAAGAGCACAAGCCATAAATTTCATCTCACAGTAATGGGCACAGTGCAAACAAGAAGAACACCCAGGCTACAAAATCAGGTTTGAAACAAGACGTAAATTGTGCCAGAGATAAACAAAGAGCCTTTGGGCTTCCTCTGCACCATCCTGGGGACCTGACAGGATCAGACCATACTCAGCAGGTGGCTCAGCATCTCCTGAGGTATGTAATGGCCATCCCATGCACAGGGGCTCCACATCAATTCACTTTTAATAAACAAAATTTTCCTGGCAGCTCCATGGCTTCAGAAAGGGATCAAAATGCAAAACAACCCATCTCAAAGGCTAAAGCAGAGGGTTTTTAAACATGACTTGCTTAAGGCACAGAGAAACATGGTCAGTACATGGTACAAACACACAGCAGGGGTGTGCTCGGAGCTGCCCTGCTCCTGAGCTGTGCAGGGGCCCCTCCAGCTCACATCACTCCTGCTCACTGGCTCAAGGTGACCATGAACTGGGCCACCATGAAACAGGGACACTCTCTGCTCTCCTCATGTCTCTGCCTTTACATCCATCTCCCCTCCAAAGCAGTGGTGGGATGAGCCATCCACGCCATGCTTGTGCACAGCCGCAAGTTCAGACCTCTGAGAAAAGCTAAAAGGTTGTTGTGATCCCTGTTGATGAGTAGAAATAAAGTTGGAATAAAAATCTGCATCGTTGAGCACTCTGACTGTTTTGTGCCTGGCCACTTCTTTCTTACTCTCATGTAGGAGTTACATTTTTAAGACAAATAATGCATTTTCAAAGGGACATTAAGGATGTTATTTCAGTCTCTGAGGACTACATACCACGGCATTGAGGACTAGTAATAGAGAGACAGACAAATTCCTTGGTCTCTGCATCTGCAGTGTAACGAAGGACCTTTCTAATGAAAGAGCCTAATAAAAATAAGATTTTTCAGAAAGAGCATGCTTACACAATCTTCTGCAGTAGAGCCTAATAGCAAGTCCTCTGTGCCAGGAGCTCAATGTCATGCAGTTTCCCCTCTTCCCAATTTTTTTAATAGGATATTGCAATGCACTATCCACAAGGAAAGATCGATAGATGAAAAGCTGGGCAAGGAGCTGAGCTTTTTGAGTGTGATTGGCTTTGAGAGCCCCCAGCATCTCTGAGGAATGAGGTGCAGGTCCCAGCCTTTCAGCCAGAATTTGAAATAAGAACAATCCTTCCCTTTGTCAGAACCAGAAGGGACAGTTTGCTTTTAGTGCTCATTGGGAAAAGTTGAAGGGAGAGGGAGCTCTTCAATAATGCTGCAAATTACCCTCACTTTAAAATGCTAGTCCTTGATTTGTCAGCCTATTTTTGAATAATTTACAGTGGATTTGGCAGGTTGCTGTGATATACAGTGTAATATGCATGTGGAACACTTTCAAAGCAGAAGTTAATACTTTGCAGGAGAAAAAGGAAATAATTGTGTCAAAACAAGCCTTAACCACTGAGGTTTACCTGTTTCCTAATACACAGGAGCTTGCAAACATGACTCCTATTAAAGCAAACGAGACACACACATATGAGTCTGTCTGCCTTGAGAAGAAAATATTCTTCACAAGTGCCTTTCTTGGTGTTGGATGATCAATCCACCATCTGCTTTTATTTATTCATGATTTCTCAGACTACTAGAACAATATTGACATTAAATACAGCTTTGGCTTATTAATTTTTTTCATTCATATGTACTTTAAGTCAATTTTATTGACTTCCCCTTGGCTTGCTCTTTTAGCTGTTTGCTGGTTTTCCTGGCCTGCTACTTTGTGCCTACCCTTACATCCATTTCGAATATTTTCTTTCCAGCTCCTTGCTTCTCTTCCAGGTAGCCACCAGAGAGTAATTTTCTGTTCCAGGTGCTGTGGATGAGCTGAATTCAGACCTGTTGACCAGACTGAATATTTCCCCAGCTCAGGCTGCAGATTTGGGGCAGTCCTGCTTATCCCAGCATCAGTGAGGCTCCAGCAAGATACTCTCAGCCCCTGTAGCTGTTCCAAAGTGATGGCATCAAGACATCCACATCCCAAGCAAGCCATCAGTCTCCCCCACACTGCGCATGTGCAGATATGTCACTTGTTCTCAGCAGCATTTTTGAAACCCAGGACAGACAACTGTTAATTTTATTTGTCCCCTTTCCTATCTCATTGCCCCCAAGATCCAAGGCCTGGCTAGGATGGCACATTTGATAGCCCACCTCCAACTCTGACCTGCCCCTTCTCCATCTCCACAGCCTTTTCCTTCACCCCTTCACTGCCTCGTCCCAGTTTCAAGAGCAACACAGATCAAACAACTAAGCCACAAAAGGCTCCCAGCCAAGGACCAAGTCTCCTTTCAGACCTTAGCCATTAATTTCAAGGAAGATTTTGCCCACAAACATTTTCAAGTTTTGGATCTTACTCCTAAGATATCATCCTTATGGAAGGAGACAAATCTCATTCTACCCCAGCAATTCACAACTCTACGTCCTCCAAAAGCTCCGTGTCCATTTTAGGGAATATTGTTTCCTGTAAATTGTTTTCCCTGCCTCTCCAGTAATCTTCCTTTTTCCTCTGTTTCTGCAGATTTATCTTGCCCGTGTCCCTCATGAGTCCATACTCATTCCTCTTTTGTGCTCTGCTCTCTGATCACTGCTTCCTCCTCTTGTCATATTCTGCACTTGTGGAGTAACAACCTGTCACATTCATAACCTCTTTGCACCAAAAATGTTCTTTGATCTGTGTAAACTACATCTGATGCTGAAATCCTTGATATTAATACCTTTTGTTTGTGTGTCAATGTTCTCTAGAATCTAATTAAGCAATGTTTTGAGAGCATTGTATATGTTTGAACAATTTGGCAGAGCAGACAATATGAGCTATTGACCTGCAAGGATAAATTGTGCTAGCAGATTCTAGGAATTCATACGTCTGTGCTTCTTTATGCTGTTTCTTCTGAAATATGTGCATTCAGAACGAGGCCTTGCTTTGTAATAATCTCTGCAAGGCTTAATCAAGTATCTGCTCATGCTCTTTACTGTAATTGCAGTGGCAGGGCACAATGGAGGTAGGTTTAAGCTACCAACATGCCCAATATTAAAATAAAACAAAAAGCAACTTCTACCCATACACTAATAACAGAGATTATTCAATCAATAGCCTCTCGTTATGAATGAATAGGCCAAATTGCCTTTGAATGATGTAAAGATTGACAAGGCAGGGGTCAGCCTGACATAACTACTTACCCTGATTTGACTTGAGTGATTTGAAAGGTGGCACTGAATGGCAGCGGGGTGACGCCTGTGGGGCCGCGCAAGTGCAGCGGGGGCAGTGGCTCTGGGGGATGCTCAGGAACTGGCAGCAAGCACTGCATACCTCTGCTGGATTGGACCTGGAGAGGGGTTTTAAAAGAGGGAGGGAAGGCAAAAGGAAACAGCAAATTGTAGTAACGAGAGGCAGAGAGACAGCTCGGCTGGGTGAGGAACTGCGGTCACACTCACTGCTGGCCCCACTCGCTGGGACAGGTCTGGTGGCTTAAGGCAAGGAAATTGGGAAAATTGGACCATTCTGAGCTTACTCCACCTTGACACCCGCTCAGATGTAGCTTCCAGGTAAGAGCAGCTCCTAGTCCTGGGTTTGAGGCCAGGCTTCCCCATCCCACATGCTGTTCAGTAGAGGATAGAGTGCCAATACGAGGGCATTATCTCATTGCTTAGACCTCTTTGGGGAGCTGAAATCAGGGAAGAACAAGATATCTGTGATACCAGTGATACTCACCAGGTAGGACTGGGAACACTGGGGAGTGGCTCCACAGGACTCCACAATACTGGCCTGGAAATGAGTTGGAAGGCAGGCACATTTTGAGTAGTGGGGATAACTCACCCTAAACCACCTGCCCAATGCTGCTACAACAGCAAACCTGTGGCTGGAGCCATGAATATGTCTCTGCTCCTGCAGCAGCAAGCACAAACCTCAGGATGTGTTAAATAAAGAGCACTCTTGCACAGGGGAGGTTTGATGGAGAAATAAGCAGGGGTTTATTACCAGGAACCAACCTCACCATCCCTCACCTCTGTTCTGCTGGTGCTGAACAGCCAGAGTCCCCAAGGCTAAAGTCATACTCCAGATAAGGGCCACCAGCTGACCCAGCCACACTCTTGGAGAGCCCTGCACCTCCTGCCAAAATCATCAGCTCTCCACAACTGATTTTCTCAGCTGGGCACTGGCACAGCCCTCAGGGTTCCACTCCGCCTGAGCCTGCCACAGAGGCTGCAGTGAGGAAAACGTTCCCTGATGAGAAACTGAACTTTTCTAACACTGACCTAGTTTGCTGGAAGGTTTTGCCTCCTTTTTCCTGTGAACAGATAATGTCCACAGCTGTGTACAATTACACCTGCTTTGGGCCACAGGCAGATGAAGGGCCAAGGGGCCTTCTCCACGGTGAGACTTTGTGCTTCTGCTTGGGGAGGAACTTCCCTGAAGTGCAAGGCTCTTCCAGCATTTGGGCATCCCATCTCTGGAAAAAATTTCATTTCTCCAGCAAGGCTGGGCTCCTGCAGAAACAGCACAGTGCCATCTGTTGGCTTCCTCACCCTGCGATGGATCAGAACCTCGAAAGTCCTGGGAAACTGGAGAAAAGTGGGGAGTAAAAAGTTATGTGCATCCTGGCTTTCCCCAAGCTCCTGCCTGCCCTTCTCACTGACTTCTGCAGGCAGAGATGATGGGCCTGGCAGTGGGAACACTTTGCTTTTCCATCTGCTCCTCCAGCCTTAGCGGGGAGGTGACAGCTCAGTCCCACTGGGATGCTGGATAATTAACTACCACCACCACCACCACACACCAGGGCTGCTCCAGCACAACTTCCCAGAGTTCTTTTCCAGGTGGAAATGGGGAATTTGTCAGGGGTGCCGCATGACCCTGCTGGAAGTGCTGATGTCCAGAAATCCTGGACAGAGGGACAGCACAGGCAATCTGTGTCTGGGGTTCAGGTACCTGCACGGTAAATCCTAAAAATCTGACTTTGGCACAGCAAAGTGTGCAAAAATGGCCACTTCCTGAAAAGGCTTCAGTCCAACATGCTCCTGGGTGTAGGAACGAGTGCTGTCCCCCTGTCCCTAGGCTGCCTTACTGTGTTTTGTCTAGGAGCACCTACATTGAGGTGGTGGGTGGATTTATTGTCGTGCATTGCTCACACATCAGCTTCAGTGCTCGGGGATGATTCAGGTTGAATGACTCTGAACAAATGAAGATTATATTACCACTGTACAGGATTAGGGAACGTGTCTCTGCTCCAAACATTTTTCATTGTATTAAAGAAATAAAGGAAAAAATGCCAAAAGAAAACTGAAATTCCTAATGGGAGTTAAGAAAGGATTTTTTTCCTAATATTTTCTACCCCCTTTTCTTACTAGATGAGCAGATTTTGTAAATAAACCCAGAGATGGTGTCCCCAGAGAGGCACTGAAGGGTGCTGCCTGGGGCCAGGCAGGAAGTTCAAGATCCAGTGCTAGTCCTGCCCAACCTCCTCTTCTGCCTTGAATTTTCCACCTGAGAATGCAGAAGATAACATTGCCATACCCCTCCACCTCACAGGAGCAACCCAGGCCTTCATTAGTTAATAACTGCAAGTAGAATTTGAAGATGCAAAGTGTTCCATAAATGTTAAATATTATTATTATTCTTGCTACAAAAAAAACAAGAAGTGGAAAGAGACAAGGATAAAGTTCAGCTGGAGAGCTCTCTCATTACTGATAAAACAGTGTCTTGAATGATGTATGGATAGAAAGTTTACATCATTTCCACAGAAGAATGCAATTGTTACCTGGAGTAGTTTCACTCTCTAAGTTCACTCGTGTCCAGACCAACCATGTTTAGTTTGGGGGTGGCCTAAACAGCAGAGAGGACAAGAGAGGGTGAAGCTGAAGTGTCCCCACCACATCTGTGCACCCTGGAGCCGAGCTGGGGGCTCTCTCCCCATCCCCAGAGCCCAGTGTATTTGCAGCAGCAGCTCTTTGCTGCTCTCTACCCAGAAATGGCATTTTTCCACTCTGGAAAGAGAGACTGGGGAGATAACACAGTGTCACCGTGTTATTTGATAAGCCATGCTGGTGAGCTTGGCAGCACAGAGTGAAGGATGGGCAGATCTCAGCCCTGGCACCACTGCAGGGGGGAAGGCTCCTGAGTTTCACATCCAGGCACATGTCCTTGTGCTCAGGACAGCAGTCTTGGGGCTTCTGTGGCCACAGGCCAGACACCAGGGAGCCAGCCTGAGGGAAATCTTCTAACATTTTCTACATTAATACTAAGTGGAGGGAACATCTGAGTCACTATTTCCAAGCTGAGATGTTGTGCTTGTTTCTGCACTCTCCCAGGGGATGAGATCTAGCCACCAGGACGTGGCAGGGGCTATTTCTTTCTGGACTGTTCTTAATAATTTTTTGAACCTAAGCAGACCTAAATTTTAAAGAAAATAAATTCCTCATCTCCATCACAAAACCCTCAAATATTTTTGAAATACTAAAAGGGCAGCAGCACCCAGTAGTCCAAGCTGCATTTTGGGAGGGAAGATGCTGCACACCAGGGTGAGCCTGAGTGAAGCAATGGCTAAATCTGTGCCTCAGTTTCTCTTCCCATGAGATGCAGACAACACCTACTGACCCATGTGCAAAACACTTCCTAAACCATGCATGAAAGGCCTTACACAAGTAGTTATTAATATTAATAATAATAATTGTTGTTGTTACTAAGCCAAGTATAAAAATAATTTTTCAGAGAAACAAAGTGCCCTGTCTCGTGGTGATGGATTACACGATGCTAGAAATTACTCACAGTATGAAGCTGGTTTCCAGTCTGGTTCTTTTCAATAAATTATAGACCAAGCCCCCGAGTGAGTACAGTTTACCAAGTAAATTCAAAATACGCAGAAAGTATATTCTCCCATCAATTGTGCTCACGACCATTTGGGGTTTGCTCCTGAGAAGTTGTTAAATATCTCCCAGCAGTTTCCCAGAACCTTTTGCTGGGGCTGGTGGGCACATAGTCGGGCAGATGGCCCTGTGCCGTGCAAAGGGAAACGGGGATCCTGCTGGGGAGGGGATCTGTGCGGAAGGGGCCGTGTCCCAGCCACCCCTCGGGCGCTGCTCTGCCCTCGCCCGCTGCTCCCCACGACCTCACCGGGGACGGCTGCATCTCCTCTCGCACCACCGCTTTCTTTATTATTCCCATTTTTGGGGTTCTGCGCCCCGCTTTGCGCGCTCAGTTGCCCCCAGACGGGGCTGCCGCTCCCCCGCTCGCCCGGCGCTGCCCGCGGGCAGGCGTAGGGCAGAGCGCAGCATATGCCGCGACTTTGGCAGCGCCGGCCGCGGCGGCAGCTCCCGCGCGTCTCGCCGGGCAGCGCTCAGCTGGGACCTGGCGCCGCTCGCAAACACCATCTGGCCTTGGCAGGCCCGAGGACCCTTCCCCAGCAGCGCCGGCCCGGTGCCAGCCGCGCCGCTGGGACGGCGCCCGGGGAAGGGAGCGGCCGCTCCGGCGGGGCTCCGCGCCTCTGCCTGGCCCTACGAGAAGGGGAGCCTTTGGCAGCCCCCAGGAGCGTTACAGCAGCTCAGGCGTCGCCTCCTGTCCCCGCAGGAGCGGCGAAGTCCCTCCAGCATCAGGCGATGGGGAGGTGGCACGTGGCAGGGAGCCCTCCTGGGGCTCCTGCGCATCCCAGCGAGGCGGCAGCCTCTGCTTCCCAGCACCTGGACCTGCCCGGTGAGGCCAGGACAAGGGCCACAAATGGCAATGGTTTACGGCAAAATGAATCTCTCTGCCTGGTGGGTCTGCCCTGGAAAGCTGCGCTGTGCTTCCGGCTGGCACAGCACAGCTGGGATAGGTGGCGATGTGTGCAGTCTCCTCCTCCCTGAGTAAGTACCAGCACTAAAACCATTTCTGGGTGTCTGGAGTAAGGTCAAAGGGAATTTTACAAAAACAAACGAAAAAAAACCCCAACAACAACAAAACACGTGAAGCCTGCCTGGCATTCTAACCAAGAAGCCTGAGTCCACGGCTACTACAAATCTGTGCAGGGTATGTCCCACTCAAGGACTTTAAGTCCATTTGGTTTGCTTTCCATGATGCTCACACATTTTGCCTGTACCTTGATCACAGCCCCCTGAATCCCACCCACCCTCCAGGAAAGCCCAGCTCCTGCCATCACTCTGGAATCCCTTCCCACTGAGGGGTGGCAGGAAAGGGGTGGCATGATCTCACACGTGCAATGCTGAACTCTGGGACCAGCTCTGGCCTGGAAATACCTGAGCTGGGGCCAGAGATGCTTCTGCTCTCACTGAGCTGTCCCACAGTCCCAGTTCTTTGACAAAATGCGTCACAACTTACAAACACTTTAGCAAAGGAAAAGGGCACAGGAAGGCTGCAGGGAAAAGCGCTTCCCACCCTTCCATGTGCAGTGAGGGGCCATTCCCACAGGCTGCAACAACCTCTGCAAAGCCTGATCATCATGGGGGGAAAATGCAGGAGACAAAACTTTCTGGAATGAGCTATGCTTGCAAACATCCTGTCTTCTGTGGGGAAAAAGGGCTTCCCTCCACCTCCTCGGCTATAGCACCAGCAGCAGCAGTTGTGGGTCAGCAGGGCAATGTGTACTTTGGCTCCCGGAGGGGTTCTTTCCAACCTGCTCCCCCTCTTGAATGGCCTCACTGCAGCAAAGCAGGCCCTGGAGAGCAGGCAATGGGTGCTGGCCATGAGGGCAATCCTCACCTACCACTGTCCAGGCACCTCTCCCAACTCACATGAAAATCTGCACATCTTCCGAGCCAGTTCCACCAGAAACTGACACATCCCTAAAAGCAACTTGCACCTACAGAAAGCGGCAGTGTGACATCAGCACCTGCAAGTGACTTCTTTTGTGTGTGTTCAAAGCCAGAGAACACAGCTAAGTGGCTTGGACCCCAGGACACTGCAGTCCTGGGCAAAGCTGTACATCATCTGTGCAACTGCACAGAAAATAAGCATGCAAAGTCACGGCTGCAGTGGAGCAGAGCATCTCACAGGGTCCATTTGCTGCTATTTGCCAGCAAATTCTGGTTGCAATTGCACAGACACAAACCCACTGCAAGACAAGTGTCAGCAACACTACACCAAACCTCACCAGTGCACCTGCCAGGACCCATCAATACAAACCCAAAGCTGACCTCTCTTACCCTCGCTCTTGAGAAGAAAATGGTCTGATTTCTTCCTTGCCAGATCCTGATCCCCAAATGCAAACAAAACCCAAGTTTGGCCAGATCCTTGTGTGTCAGAAGCAGTGGACCCTAAACACCAAGGCACTGCTTGTCCTGCAGACTACTCTGTGTAGCACAGATATATCTACCTATACCTAAATAATCTATATTTTTATATATGTATATACTACACAACTGGCTTTTTTGCATGTAGAGCAAAAGACAGGCTGACCCCAAACTTACTTGAAGCCCTTTAGTTCCCAGGCCTCTCTAACAGCATGGCCATCCCTCTGGGGTCTGTCTAGCCTGGGAGTATGCTGACAAAGGAGAAAGAAGAATGACAGATGCTCCCCATGCACGGAGGCAAATAGAGATGGGATGAGGGGAAAATGGGAGCCTAAAGGGAAAGAAAATGAGTGTGCATGCACACACACACACACATATGCACACAAAGACAGGCAAGACAAAGGCAAGGGGGACAAGCAAAAGGAGGGGAGCTGGAGAAACCACCAGCGAGGGCTGCTTGCAGCAGCATCTCGTGCTGCTTCATGAGATCCACCCAGGACATATCTGCATCGGTGCACCAGAATCCTGACACCGGTCCTTTTGATAAATATTTATCGTGCCTGGTTCTCTATCACTTCACTTTCCACCAGATTAACCTCGATTCTTCCAACAAAAAATGCCCTGATGTTCTGCCTGACACACACATGCCACAATGACCTTCCTTCTCCAGATTCCCCAAGGCCCTCACTCCCGTTCAGCTAAGGGAAAAACTTGCTCTCATCAATCAGGACCGGATTTCTCCCATGCCATGTAAATAATTTAGAGGCACAAGCATCCGTGGCACTGCTTATGTGCAGCCCAAACCCAGTGCCAGGAATCTTGGGAAAAGGGCCCAATAATATTGTACCAGTCCAAAGTAATTAAAGTGCATCATTACATATAAATTTGTAATTAAACACTTTAACGTAATCATCCCGCACAGCACGATTCCTGATGAATTAATTAAAAGAACTCCAGAAATTAATGTTTTACTTGTCACCATTGTTGTGCTAGCTGTAGCCGTCTCCCTGACTATTCCTGCAGCATGTTGTGAAGTAATTATATAATTACTGGGGAACAGAAAGGCCCAAAGTCCCAACAGAGGAGAAACCTGAAACAAAGTGGAAACAGCAACCACAAAAGGCAGAAGGAGTGCCAGTCTCCCCCAGTTCAGCCCTAGCAGAGGAGAGTTTGCAAGAGGAGGGGAATGATAAGGTTTCTATCAGCTCTGCATCACAGATGTGCTCTCCCAGGTGGAAACATCTTTCTCCCACCCATATGTGCATGTGTAGGGATAGCTCCTGCACTCTCCTGCTGTCTCAGCCTGGATTCCTTCTCCCCATACAAAAGTCCTTGTCAAGCAGAAGCAGGGTGGTCACACCAACGACTGCCCCTCTCCATATGTGTCCATCTATTTCCCTGTCTCAGTTTTCCCCTCTTCCACATCCCCACATCCTCCTCCTCCAGCTCAGGGCTGGTGCCTGAAAGGGGGTGTTCTTCCAAACCCACTCGCCATCCAACCCTCCTTCCACCCAGACCTCCTAAAATCCTTCCTTTGTGCCTTACATTACACTGGGCTTCAATTTCCTTTCTCCATCCCCTACTTTGGACACAGCTGAACAACCTAGTCCCCCAAGAACCAGCCACGTTCTTCCCATTTCAATGGCTTTAAGAACCACCAGGTGCATGTCCCCCACTCCTGACAGCAATGAACCCCAGGATTCGCCTCCTGCAGCAGTGAAGGGGTTAAGGCTGGGCTCAAATTGAATCGCGGGTGTTTGTGCCAGGCCATCCCTCTGTGTGTGTGTGTGTGTGTGTGTATATATCTACACACAGTGTGAGCCTCGCGGCCCAGCGGCTCCCCAGGGATGCACATGGGGCATTCCTGCAACACCAGGGCCCCGGGCTCTACCTGCTCTGCAAGGAAAATACACGGATGGTGAAAGCAGGAGCCGAAAGGTGCCCTGCCCTGCGCTGGAGCTGGGTGCCAATCAGCACCTCAGCCTGCAGGCGAGGAAAGGCTGCCCAGCTGGCCCACTGACCCTGCTGCAGCCCCGGCAGGACCCAGCCCAGGGGACGGGTGGCACAGAGCCACGCTCAGCGTCCCTCAGCAGGGTGCCTTTGTTTGAACAGGATTTCCAGCACCGTGCAGACACGTGGCTTCACATCCCTCTTTGCTGCTGGGGCTGCAGAGGGCTCCAGCCACGGGGACTGTTTGATGGGGTCCGCACAAGAGGGGACCCCAAGGTAAACCTCCCTCTTCTGCCTCCCCACAAGCTGGGTGGGGGAGCAGCAGGGGTGTCAGAATGACCACATGGGGTGCTGACCCACATGCTCCATAACAGCAATAACTGTTAGTTCATAGCTGGAAGTCCCCAGTAGGGCAAAGAATCTCCTGTTGTGCATTTTCCATGAATGATATTCCCAATACTGGTTCCTACGGCTCACTGTGTCCCAGGAATATCCCTTATTATTATCCTGGGAACCATCCCTGATCTCACCTGGTTGCATCAGTGCTTCTCACATGGTGAGACGTCTCTGCTTCCAGTCTGTGCTTTGGCATCGTGGCAATCAGTGGCTTTGGGTTTTCCCATTTTGTTATTTTCTGCACAGCCAAAACCAATTAAATACAGCTTGGTTTTACAGCAGCAAGGCAAGGGGATCAGGCAGAGTGGGAAAGGCTTGGAAGAGATGACAGTGCCTTCTGGATGAATCACGGGACAAGGACCCGGCAGCTCCCCATCCAGGCTAAGGCACTCATGCAGTGTGACTCTGTTTCCCCACCTAGAGATTATGCTTAACTGGGGCTGTATTAGTTTACATTTGTACAGCTCTTTGAAAAAGTAAAGTGTTTGAGGCTTTAAATCCTGCCAGTGGGAACAGATCAACAAGATTTCTAACCCTTCTGAAAAATTAAAGCTTTTGCCAATTAAGCTGGCAAACGCATGGATGTGAATCTAAAAACCTCTCGAGCTCAAGACCAAGACTGAAGCCTCCTGAGAACAGCCTCTCCTGGCTGCTCCTCACTCTCCTCCTGCTTACCCGTGTCAGAAAAATATAAAGTAACCAAGCTCTAAGCCCTTTCAGCAGACACATACTTGATACACAACCAGGCTACAGGAAGAACTGTGGTGGGGCCACAACTCTGGACATTTAAAATGGACAATATGGATGTACAGATAACATCATCTCCTACATTGCCTGATCTGACATTACAAAAATGTCATAGTAAAGAATAATTGACTTTAATTTTGCAATTAGCCCTGTAATTTGAGTTGCAGCTTTGATGCCACGAGCTATGGATGATCTCCGTGCAAGCATCTATACTAGCATTGCCTGTGCCTTGGGGATGTTCTGGGGGTTAAGTCACTGCTGGAAGGTTACATCCTCCTGGATGACTCTGAGATTTAAGTACCACATTTTATGCCACATAAAGCAATTTTGCACACCCTGTCTGTACATCCTTTTTTGGGCAGATTTGCACCTTTGCAGGCAGAGCAGCAGCACCAAGACAAAGACCCGGGGAGAATCCCAGCTCATCAAAGGGAAGGGCACTGCCCATCATCACACACACACTTGGAGAGGGACATGGACTTACCTGGAGTCATGCAGGCCAAAGGAAAACCACATAGGACAGTGGGAACACCACAATGAGTTAGGGTGAAGCAAATCACTCATTGTCCCATTCCCTTCCAGGCTAACTGCCAACGTGGCATGTCCCCACCAACACTGTTCAGCTTGTGGTAGTTCACCAGCAAAAAGCAAACCCCTGTACTTGCTGTACCTGCCTGGAGTGGCCATGAGGATGGATGAGTAGAACAGGCACATGGGGTGCAATGCACCTGTGCCCAAGCAGGGCCACCTGAAGCAAAGCCAAGGGACACTTGGGCAGCAGTTTTTGGTGAAGCCATTTATCCCGCGGGCTCAGACCTCAGTGCTTGCCCAGCACTGTGCCATGGAAAAATGCCTGGCAGAGCCCAGGGGAGGGTGGCTCTGGGTCCAAAAGAGCTTGGAGACACCAGCTCAGATTTCTGCTCTCTGACCAGCCCATGCAATCTGAAATAAGTCACTCAGTGACCCCGTGGGGGTGGGAATAACCCTGACATTGCTCCCTCTGATCCAGGGCTGGGGTGCAGCCTGGGGGACTGCCCTGTTCTCCCCACCATGCTAACCCCAGGAAAGGTCCAGCTCACAGAGCCAGGGGCCCCTTCTTCACCCTTCCCCAGTCCTCAGTGGAACAATTTACCTTTCGGAGCAAGTCCAAGATATTAATTAAGATAAATCTACCTCAATTTTGAGATTCTCTTATCATGTAATTTATCAAAATTATGTTAATTATTTCTGTAGGGCAGCAAAATTATTACCTCTTCCGTGTCTGATTTGTATTAATATTCATAATTTAATAATTCAGCATCCAAGCCATCTGGTTTGGGGAGCCACGCTCCTTCCCCTCCCTCTGCCAGAGCCAAAACGCTTCCCCCTCCCCACTCCAGCACCTATCCAGGCAGTCCCCACCGGCTCCCGACTAAAACTGTGCCACCGGCTCCTGTCGGCACCGGCGCTGGTGTCCCCCCGGTGTCGCTGAGGCTGCCGTGGCGGGATCCTGATTCCCCGGGGACGGGGGGCAGCCCTTCCCCTGTGCCAGGCTGAGCCTCTGTCACCGGCACTGTCTCAGCCCGGCAGGTGAGCGCAGCTGAATTGACATTTTCCACACTTTGTGATTTTTACACTGTAATTTGACATAATTAATGCCTACATTACTGCTGATAATTTAGCTAGTTAATTAAACTCGGAGGAGATAATTAAGGAGAGGCTACTGCTTGGACTGCTAATTGTTTTTGTCATTATTTTAGGGGCCCGACAGCTGCCGGCTGAGTCATCCTCCCCATCAGCTGATGGCCACACGTGACGGCGGTGCCGTGGGCACCGGGTGCCCGGTGAGGCGGCTGAGGGCTGCCGGCAGCTCGACCCTCCGAGGGCTGGCCGGGGGCAGATGGCGAGCGGGGTCCCGCAAGGCGCGGCCCCAGCGCCGGCCCGGCCCGGGAGACCCGTGGAGAGATGCGAAGAGGTTTCTGGTGGGTAGGAAATCTGCCTCCAGCGTGCCGGGGAGGGCAGAGAGGGAGGATGCTCAGGGCAGTGGTCCATGAAACGCCTCAGGTGCTGTCAGCTCATGCAGCAAAGGGGATCCCGGATCGTGGCTTTGGGGCTCACGTAGAAACAGAGACCCTGCTCACCCAGCCAGCTGGAGAGGAGAGCGAGACCTGCAATTCCCTGTGCAGCAGTGCCAAGTGCTCGCCCTGGCACTGGGGAAAGCCCATCTGCCTGCAATCTCCAGAGCAGGAGGGGAAGGAGGGCAGAGGAGGGTCCCTCATCCCCATCTGAGTGGCTTTCCCCTTAACCCCACCCCAGCTGCCCCGGGCTGTGCTGCTGCAGCATGTGCCTTCTCCTTCTCAGGTGCTTTGGCTTCATCTTTAACTGTGAATATAACCAAACCCTTGCTGAACAAAAAAGCAGGTGGGCGAAAAACCCAGCTGGTCCCTGAAGAGAAAATCACATCCTCGAGCCAAAGTCCCTGCTTCCCACTGCGTTTCTCATCTCCTGGAGCCCTCTGCCAGCCTGGTCCCACACCACCCACCCTGCATCACTCCCTCCAAGACTCCAACTAAAGCCCCAGCTCCCCAAAGCACCTGACACAGGCACCAAATTCAAAATGACTTGGTAAGTGCCTGTATCTCCCACACCAGGCCACTTGTTCCTCCATCCTGCTCGGCCACAACCTAAACTGACATGGGAGCAGAGAAGCCCTCATCCTGTGGCCAGCTGGGAGCTGCAGGGGCTCTGCACATCCCAACCATTCCCTCTTCTTCTCTGCAGGCTGGTGGGAGGAAGGCAGCATGAGGCACAACTGTCACCTTGTTCCTGTTCCGTGACAGAGAAGCTTTGTCCAGCCTTCCCCAGCCCACGGGGCAGCACTGGCCCATGGCCCCTGATGGCCAGTTTCCCTCCCCACTGTGGGCAGCCCTGCCAGGCTGTTTGCTGCTGGAGATTTCTTTCCACCCTCTGCCTCCTGGCGAGCTCAGTGCTCCGAGCTGGAGGCCGGCTTGACATCTCAATCCAGAGATTAGGACCGAGACTGGTCACTGCCCAGTTCTGGCGAACGCCCTTCAAATAATTTGATTAATCATCTTAGCTTCACTCGGTGCAGTTGGCATCCTCCAGAATCAAAGCCTCTCCTGAAATGCTGTGCAGAAAAACCATAAAGCTGCTGTAAAGGTTCAACCAAGCATGGACCAAAGCAGAAGCCAGGACTCCAGAGGCTGTGCACTGGGTTGGCTAAATACTCCCTCTAAATCCCTACAGCTAGCAGTCAGAGACATATGAGATGTATAACAAATTGCACAGGGGCTGCTTTTCCTTCTCTCACTCTTAGGAGGAGATTTTTTTTTTCCCCTCCTGCATTTCTATTTATCACAACGCAAAACAGAAACATGCCAAAATGATTTTATATTTTCACTTGGAACAACAATATTTGGACAGCCCCAAGGATAGCAATTGCAGCAATCATGAAAAAGTAATACTTTGCGCTTCTGTGGTCTCTTTCATCCAAGCATCTCACAGCACTTCGCAAATGTTGGCCGTGATCCCACGGAGGCCCATGCACATGGATCATCCAATATAGGAATTCATTCCACTGGGTTCAGCAAATGAGGACTGTGGGGCTCTGTGGGGCTCTGGAGTTGCTCACCTCCACGCTCGCCGAGTCAGCTGCTCCGTCAGAACTCGCGCCGCATCCCGAGTTATTTGTTGATATTTAAGTCTGAGCTCCTGGAGTCAGGGGATTGCGTTTCCATTTTGAAAGCTCTCTAGTTTGTCATCTTGGTGCAATCCCTGCAACAGGAATCCTAAAATCCCAGAGAGCAAAAGAAAAATAAGACAAACCAAACATACTCCCTTTCCAGCATGGTGTTTTTTTTGCAGGCTCATCTCTCTTTGGAGTTGTGCTTCAGGATTTTTGTATTTATTTTCACCAGAAGACAGCAATTCCTGCACTCCAGTACTCATAAAAGAATAAACCCAGCTGATCTCAAACTGCTCAGGGAAAACTATGGCAGGGAGAGCGATTTGCCAAAATCTGCAGCAGTGAAAAGAATAAACCTCAAATGTCCTTGTTCCCAGTGCCTCCCCTGCCATACAGACAACCACAGTCCAAATGCTTGAGGGTTTGGTTGGAGCGTCTACTGTCATTGTTTTCTTGCATAAAATAAAAAAAGTTTTCTTTCTTGCTATATCCAATGCCCCACAAGGGATGGGAGGCCAAGAGCTCCCACTGACAACATCCCTCCTTCTCCCACTCATGTTCCAGCACCAAAGAGTGGGCAACATTCAACAAAGCTCAAGCCACAGCCCTCTTACAGGGCTCCTGAGGGTCATCCCCCCTCAGACGGAGGCCTTGCATGTCACCCCTTAGGCCTTGGGTTGACACCTCCATGAAGGACATGCTAATTGTCATTGCTAAAGCGCCCCTCTGCCACAGTGAAGCAGTGGGAGATAACCACAGCCATTGCTGTGAGAGTGGTCTCCTTTAAGCATGAAGAGGTGGCCCCTTCCTCTCTGCAACCCAATCCTGGCCTTATCAGGTCACCAGATTCCTCATAAGCGTAAGGATATTTTTGGAAAGATCCCTGGAGAAGCCACTGCCACTGCATCACTAGGACAGCTCAGCTGAGTGGGAAGCATTGTCCCACAGACGTGCCAGGACATCATCCAGTGCTTCACTGGGCAACTTGAAGGTGACTATGGCTACCCTGAGAAGTGTGGCCTCAGGTGACCAGCTACCAACCAAAGCTGATGGCCCTTCAGGGCTCTCTTCTGCTCCTGGGGGCACTTCCAGCAAACCATCCAGCCTCTCTGTGTCCCAGCTCCTTCCCCTGCAAGGAAGGACGCGTTTGCCGCGCTTGGAGAAGCGCAGCCGAGCAGCGCCGCAGCCTGCGGCTCAAACCCAGCAGAACCTCACACCACCCTCCCTCTCTGATCTCACCTCTGTGCTATCTCCCAGTGAAATGAATCTCTGCCAGCTGCCCTGGCCAGTGTCTTCATCCCAGCAGAGACAACCTCAGCCTTGCCTCCCCGAGCCCCTTTCCCTCCGACATGCTCGTGCAGACACGTGTGCACGGGAAGAGCGCCCTTAGCACCGGAGGGGAGCGAGACGCAAAGGGAGAGCATTAGGTGGAATGAGAGATAGCAAAAGCACAGGCATATCAGACGTCTCCAGGCAAGATAACACGATAAATAATCAATCAATCCCTACAAAATCCTTAAGTGCTTGATGTATCCTCCTGCAAATTGAATCACTTCTTCTACCAGGAAGTTCTCTCTTGTAAATAAATGAGAGCAGAAATGGCCCATATTGAAAAATAATGTTGTTAAAACCACTGATTAAGTTTTACACAAGCATATGAGAGCAAACTAAAAGGTTTTAGCTTTTTAATTTAAGAAATGAGGAATATGATATAATTTCAATTTGTGATGAGATAAGATGTTCTCGATATTGTGGCTTCAATTGGATTATATCCTAATGTACTTTTATAAAGTGTCAGGCTAGCTGCAGATTAAGGTATGTGTGTAATATTCTTTATTAACAATTTAATGGACTTGCTTTCACTCTATCCATCTTAATCAGTGTTTCCAGTCCACCTGGGAGATCTAGTTAGTGCAGAACCTGAAACTCCAACCTGATGAAAGAGGGAACTCAGTGATCTATCAGTGTCAAAAAACAAGAGGAAAGTACTGATAAAAGACTGTTGAGGATCATCTTTAACCTCCTGTCATCAGCACCACTCCAAAAGCTCTCAACAACCACTCTTGGAGTCACTCAATGAGACATATGCCCTTCCTCAGATCTGCATCCTTCCCCTGCCAGAATAATAAAGGGGTTTTTGGCAACAGGCAGAACTTCTCAGATCACAAAACATAGTTGCCTGATCTCGAGGGATCTATTCCTATAATCCTATTTTACAGTCAAACGCCAGTGCAAGAGCAGCCTGGTTGTGTGGACTCCCCAGCACTCATCCATAGTCTCTGCTCTGGTGACTGGACACTTCCATCTCATTTCCCTATGAAATTTATTCATGACTGGTTTGTATCTACATGTTCTGGTATCAACACTGGCCTTTAGCTTAACTAGCTCCTCTCCGTCTCTTGTGTTTATCTGCCTGTGCAATCACATCTCTCAGCCCTCCTTTCATTAGGCCAAGTAAGCTGTTCTCATTTAGTCATCTCTCATAAAGGGGCTTCCTGACACCTTCCCTACTCTGATGACCTGGCTCTGCACCTCTTCCAGTTTTCCAGACTGCACATATGAGTGCAGTCCCCCTGTGCAAATACTTCTCCATTCCTTGGAAATGCCTTCTCTCCAGATAGGTCCAAGAGCCAAGGTGCTACCCCAGCCAGCTCCAAGCACCCACCTCTCCCACCCTCAGGCACCCCAGGAGGGTTCAGTCCTCCACCCCCATCGAGAGCTTTCACACTGCAGCTGTTTGGTGAGAAATTGCTATTTCACACACACAGGGTGACCGGCTCATGATGCGCTGCACGAGGTCTCACCGCTGGCTGGTTCCCCACCTCCCCCTCCCCACCACTTAGACAGCCATGTGCATGCACAAACAGGGACTTGATGCACAGAACCGGGAGCAGCAGTCTTGTAAATAATGGCCAATCAGGGGAGGAAAAAAAAAAAGTTTATACGTCTCATCTCCTTTAATTCCCCGGCAATGCGATGATTCTGCAAGGGTGGGTCGGTCGTAGCTGCAGGTGCTCCCGGACGGGGGAGGAGCACAAAAATGAAGTTGTTTGCAGCTTTTGATTCCATCCCTGGAATTATTTACAGCTGCAGGCAATATTAAACTATGTAGAGCAAGTGTCCTCATTTACATGCTAATTCATTTATACCCTCTGGATTGATTTCTCCAATTCATTTTCAGCCCACTAACCCTTCTGATATGAATTATATTATCACCTCCAGAACAGCAGCAGGGAAATGTGACGAAGCTACCCCAGCTCTTCTGATCTCTAATTGCCCTCACTGTTCGGAGCAGGCATGGCCAGCTGCAGCTTTGCCTCCTGGCTACCAGCACCCAGCTTCCTTCCATCTCCTGGAGAAACACCAGCGGTGTGGCTCGGAGAGGGAATCATCCCACTGCCATCGCTCATCTTTTTCTGGGGAACACCCAAGCAAGAGGAACTTGGGCTTGCTTTGGAAATAATTCCTTCTCTCTGCTCAGGAGGAGGAGCCATCTCATTTCAGAGTCTGTGTTCTGCAGAGGGAAGTCCTGGAGTAGTAAAGAAATTGAATTAATCCTCGATTTCCCAAGGGACTTTCTGAGGTTTCTCAGCTTTTCTTAGCAGCCTCACACTGCACAGGACAGACAAGACACATTCCTGGTTTTCCCTGCCTTGGGAATGAGATACTCACCAGTGGAAAGGACACAGTGCCCAGAGAATGGAGAAGGGCCAGGAAGTCTGTTCACAGGTAGAAGTAGCTGGAAGCAGTAGGGCTTTACTCCCATCACCATCACTGACAAGGTTTAGGGATCCTTTTCCAGGAGGCACATCCAAATGTGCAGATGCCTCTCTGAAATCCCTGGTTGAGGTCTGCCAAGGTAACAGCAGAGTAAAGACCCATCTCCTGCACTACACCTAAGCAAAAGGGTGAATCTCCAGGACCCCAGATGGGCTGGAGGGAGGGAAGAGAAACCACCAGCAAATGAAGGAGGGCACATGCAACGACGCAGGTGCAGCGCAGGGCTGCCCACATCCCATCTCCCTCAAAGTAACTGTGAAGTTTTGCAGGTTAATCCAGGTGCAAACCCAAGTGCAGAACCCGTGTGAGGCAGCAGCTGAGGAACCCGTCACCAGGAAGATGCTCAGCTGGACAAAGCACGTGAATCTGGACCACTGTGGTTCATCCTGTCCAGACACTTCCCTCTCCCTTTGGCCCAAAGTGTCATTCAAAGTTCCCAAAGCACAGGAACTCAACCCGTGGGATAGACACTAACACTGTGGTACATATAGACACATCCAAATTGGATAGACAGACATGGCATGCAGTATTTCAAAGACTTCCAGAAGCCTTTCTACAGCCTGACTCTTTCCTTGCTCATACCCAGCATCTTGTTTGAACAGCATGGTCTGTCAGAGGGACTGGATGGTCCAGGACATCCAAAAATCTGAGCAAAATGAAAGCTATTGGGAAATAAAGAGGGTTTGTGGTTGGTTTTTTTTCCTGTTTGGGTTGTTCTTTGTTTGTTTTTTTTTGTTTGTTTTTTGTGGGCTTTTTAGGGGGTTTTGTTTGGTTGGTTGGTTTTTGGTTTTGTTTTTTTTTCTGGATGGCAGGGAAAGGGCAGCTCTTTGTTCCTGATTTACATCATCTGAAACAATTAATTTGTGAAATCCCCAGTACCATTCCCCTTGACATCTAGTGTTTATTATGCTTCAGACCATTTCAAATGAGCACTTGAAAAGGAGAGAGCCCCTCTGCCTCCTGATCACTGGAGGAAAGGAGAAAGTTGTCCTAAACAGAACAACAGACTGTCCATTCTTAATGGCACTTCAAAGCTCCTTGGACAGGAAAATTGATAATTGTGTCAAGTACAGTTTTTCTAAACTTCATCATTTAGCGCTGAAAACTGGGCTATTGAATTCATATAGTTCTTTGATCAAGACCAGTTAATTAAGTTATTCCCTTGATATGACTCTTATCACTTTAGTGCCAGACCTACATCACACTTACGCAATTTACATCCTGGCTTTGATATGCATCATTTAAGCTTCCCAGACCAAAATCACTGGGTTTCTGTAGATTCCCTGCTACCTTGCCAGCTTCACCATTAGGATGAGCTACAGGTCAGTTATTAATAGAGACTGTGCACACCAGAAGGCTCGTGGGTTTCTCTAGTTTTGGTGACTCCTGTCCTTCCTGTTCCTTCCCACCTGATACCTCCTGACCCTTCATCTTCACAGCCATCCTCCATTCATCCTCTGTTTCTGACCAACCATCCAGAGGATCTTTCAGCAAATCCTCCTCCTCCTCCTCCACACTTCTGCTTTCCACGGGAGAGTGACAAGCTCCAATTTAGGTCTCCACAGTTTTTCCTGGGCTTATCCCCTTAAACCGGATTAGCTAACGTCTTAATGCCAGTGACACCAGTCACAGCTCACCATCTGATCCTGCCTTTCAGGATTTGCTGCAACTATGCACTTTCCATTGCTAAACCAGGTCCTCTGATCTTCCCTTCCAAGCCCCCTAACTCCCCGTCACCATCACCCTGCCACCGTGGCCTGTTCATTCTACTCCTCATATCTAAGAGATGCCCAGATCTCCTCCTTTCTTCACCCAGCACCTCCAGGGTCTGAACTCTTCCAACTCCCTGACAGCCTTTGCACTTACCCTGTTTTCATAACTATGACTATCTCTTCCAGACTGTTTCCTTCACTTTGAGACACAGTCTTCCTGGAAAAATCACAGCACCCCT